>JAOVVI020002641.1:0-20666 GCA_028571085.2 Nepenthes alata | reverse complement strand
TAGGACATATTTGGGTTGTTTTGTAATTTTTAGAAAACTAGGGTTCTTAAAGTGAACTAAGGAAATTGGGGCCGGTAATTAAAGAATAATTAAAATCTTAAACCTCCTTGTTGTCTTCATTTAAAAAATATATATATAGATGTAAGGTATGTTGTAGCATGACTCATTTATATTGGCTCAATCACATATTTTTTTCTTGAGAATTTTTTTAATGATGAAAAAAAAAATGCATTTTAACATTTAATTTGGTATAAATTGTGTTGTTGGTTATTTATATTTTTATATCTATAAATGAACTTAGAATCTTATGAAATATGTCTTTAGAATATTGTGTCCTTATTTTTATAAAAATAATGTATTGTGGTGTTGTGCTTGAGACTTTGTGCCCTTATTGGTGTCCATGTTCTCGATTCTCTGTAGAACAAAGATCCCTTCTTTTTACACCGACAAATGCATATTTCTAAGCGCTCGCCTATCCCTATTCCTGTCCCTTGTGGTTGGAATTCCAATGTCAAAGTGCCATTGTTTTCTTAGTTATCTTATTATTTTATTTTAAATAACTAAAATAATTAAGCAAGCTTCCTTTTCACTACTCAAACGGCCATGGTCTCTTTTTTGTCTTACCCTTCAACTAATTATGTAGTTTGCCTGAGACAGGCAGTAGTTATGCTATTAGTGCTCTGACAGGGAATAGATAGAAGAGGGCGTTGATTGGATAAACTGGAAAGATGAAAGGTGGTGGTGTTCTTTTGTATGAATTGCCAAAGAAGAAGGAATGAAATACCTGTTAGCTAACATCTGTCCCTTATCTGGACCATCATAGTGTGGTGAGGTTTGCTATCTCTCATTTTTTCTACATTGAATAGATTGGAATTTCCTAGAGCTGTATGAACACCTGTGCATTCGAAATTTTGGCTTCTAGAATCCATGTGACATGAGGGAAAACATGTTTGATTCTTTGGAGCCACTGCCACCTAGTTAAAATACGACACAAGATGATCTTCAGTGTGCCTTGAATTTCTGTTTAGGTGTCCTTAAATGAGCCTGATTCGAAAACATTTGATGAAGCCTTAAGTGGGACATGACCAAGGTCTACAGTGGTAGCCGAGGCCCAGACCAATATAGGTTATAAAGGTCATTGCTGATTTATGGTTCTATCCCACTCGTGTCTTGTATTTTGGGTGCCTCTTTTGAGAAAGAGGCCAGGGTAAATTCCAGTGTGCCTGTGGATTGGGTGTGAGAGTTTGTGCTTTAGCTTGATTTTATTCTTCAATGGCTCATTTCTTCAGGGTTTCCAATTAAAATTTTGTGTGTAGTTCTTTCTTTTTCTATTTTTTCTCATGGTTGATTCTGCCCTTTGTATTGTGTTTCCCTGGCTTGCCATAGTACACCAATTTACAATCCTAAGATTCAACCAGAAGTAATCTATAAATTCATGATGGAGGAACAATCGTTTTTTTTTTTTGCGGCATTAGGACTTGGGAAGCTACAGTTCCTGGGTGTGATGATCTCAAATTGCAAGAAATCTTTGCTATTTTTAGTTTTGCAAGCCCATCAATTGAAAATTAAAATAGGCATAGTTGAGTCTATTAGAACTCCTACGCAAAGGAAACACTTATACTGGGTTTGCCAAAAGAGCAGATCAGAGAATAAAAGAAAATAAAAGCCTTCCATAGACAACCGAGATTAGTTGGATTACTTTGCCGCTTGGTTTGATCCACTTTTACTTAACTGTGTGGATATAGAATATTGTGCAAAAATAATTTAGGAGTTAATTCCCATGCATGGCTTGCATAACAAGTACTGTTATGGATCTTGCAAAATTCAATTGAGTTTTGTTATGGTTCTTGAAATATTAGATTCTCTTATCGTCCTCACGGCTAAAATCATTTTAAAAGTAATGAAGGCCTAAGATTAATACAATTAGTGAAAGTATTGTCTTAATCTCCACCCTCTAGCACTTTTAAAATCATCTCAATTATTGAAAGGATAGGGGAGCCTAAAATTTGGAAAAACCGTAAAAGAACTTGTCTTGCTTTGTTTCAAGCGGAATAATACCCAAGAGATGAGTAAGAGATAAGTATAGCGAATTCTTGGCTGCCTTACAAGTGTTCATATCCATAGCATGAATTAGAGTAGTGATTAGCAGAGTATTCTTAGTTGGCCAAAATTACATGGAATTGTTTAAGCGTATGGGACTCCTATCAAATTTACATTTTGACTTACCCAATTCATTACTTAGTTTTTCAAGTGCTCTCATTCCTATCCTCGACTTTTCAAGTTTTCCCTATTCTATCCTCAATCAACAATTGTGTCCTAATTTTATAGTCTGAGATTAAGCCAGTGATGCTGGACAACCTTATAAAGATTATTAAATTGAAGGTATATTTTAGAGCTGCTTACATTACTTGTCTTGCGAGTAACGTCCAGACATGCTAAATTTAGCACATCTTTTACATGGAATAAAAATGAAGTTAGAGAAAAGAATTGAAAAAAAGTAAGCATGACTCATCGAAATATCTATTCCTTTCTCAGCAACCTCTGCCTGCATCGCCATACGATACATTTTTAGCCCACTATTGGGCAAGTTCACCATGCTCGAAGGAGTCGGATGCTTTTATCTTCTTTCTTAGTGCAGTTGTGCCTTTTTCATTAGCATAAATTTGCTATTTTTTCTTATAATTATTTTACTTAAGCCAATGTTTTCTGCTTCTTCGTCCATACTTGGTTGATGAATTGCTAAATGACCTGCAGGCTCAACATGTCATGATTCCCATGCGAGGTCCCGAATAGACTGCGCCTCCTGGCTTTTAACACTGATTCCACCGCCGTTGACAAAGCCAATGCAGATTTCACGAATGCAGTAGCAGAGCCGCTAGTGAGATAATCATCCTCTATTTAGGCGTTTATTGTGTTTTTTTTTTTTTGGGAGGGGGGGTTATGGGACAGTATATTGAATTTATTAGAGTGGGTGGATTAAGTATTGAAATTTTTCAGTGGATTTTTTTTCTGATGATGTTTGATTGTGCTGGTAGCTACTAATGCCGTTGCACATTATCCATCAATTTATTCTTGTATAGGCGATGTTTTTTGGTGTAATTTTGATGTTTGATTGTTCTGCTGGTGTTAGGAACATTTTTTATCATCATCAGAGGATCCTCTATAATACATAGTCTATATTAATAAATTTATATAAAAATAAATAGATAAATGAGCATCAAATAGACCAACAGTGATGGCAAAATGTCTTGTTGGTGTAATTTTGTATAATATTTATATAATTTTAATATTTTCTATTAAAATATTTTAAGTTATAATATACTTTAATAATCTATGAAGTGTAAAGTGTTGTGGCTTCTTAGAGTTTAAGGGTTTGACTCTTTTAAACACTTGTAAATGGGGAGATATGTAGCATGATTATTGTATGAGATATTGTGAGCTTTCTATAATGTTAATCTTATTTGTGATTTATTGTTTGAATTAGTCATATAAAATTATTGATTTATAATATAGTCAACTGTATTGTTGTGTCTCAGATTTATGGTTGTCGTACGAATTAGGAAGTCTTCGGATTTCTTGTCGTTTGAAGTTGGTTGCAAGCGGGTTCGATTTTTGTCTCTGTTAACCTGGGTTCTTCACAATATAACTAACAAATAGGAGGTCAGAGATTCGACGGAATTTCTTTCACCGAAAATATTTCGACGCTCAAGTCAGTAACTTTTTGTAATGAACGGAAAGGGGCACACGCTTAGAGGTGCGCGAAAATATGCTACAAATGCGTTAGGGGTGCGTGGATGCAGGAATAGGAGATTAGTGAGCGGGTAATGGGAAACCTGACTCCCGGAATGCACCGCAGCAGATGGCTAACTTTTGTCGACTGAGAAGGTTGAGAAGATCGGATCTAGAAGATGGTTTTGGAGTTTAACTTGCGTGACGTAGAGTCGATTATTCAGAATCTAATCCCCGCCCTTGTAGAAGGAGGGGATTTTATAGGCCCCCTGGTTGAGGGTTTTGGACGCGAGAATCCTCATTGTAGGGATTCGTTGACCGCTAATCGCTGATGGCAGTCGCCAGTGTATCAGTTGTCGTCTTACGGTGGCAGGTAGACCGTTGGGTGTTGCAGGTCACATTTGGTCTACCTCCTGTGTTGGGATTAGCTGGAGAATTGTGGGCAACAGAGTGAGCCGTGGCTGATAACACTAACCTTCTCCCCATTTGCTCGTTTCCTCTGCGCCACCACTATTACCTGACAGCCATGTTAATGGGGTGCAGGCGACGCCCATTGGCTGTGAATATGGGCCGTCACGTGGGTCGTTCTGGGATGTTGGGCTGAATCTACCATTTGGGCTATTGCTCCATGAATTAGGTTTCGAACTTCTTTGGACTTTTGCATTGGAACCAACACGTACCATTGTAAATGGTCGTAATATATTTAACTAAATAGAAGTTTGATTACCAAATACCATTATTTACACATAAGCTTATAGGTTGATAGAAGATTTAGGATTTTTTTTAATTTTTTTGAAAATATTGAGAGCCTATTGGATTTTATTTATAAGAATAAAAGCATAAATATTAAAATAAGTATGATTGCTTAGATAATTATGACTATTTAAATTGATGTAATTGTTTAGATAAAATTTGACTATTGAATAAATATCTTTTTAGAAGTATCACAAATAGATATGATTATTTAAAAATAACTTGAATGGATAAAATTATTCAATAATAAATATAATGTGTGTCAAGGTAGGATTTATGTGGCATTTGAATATTATTTTTTATATATTTTGTCCATATCTTTTCTAACTTTTAACCAATATTTCAAGCAACCTATCTTTATAATGTCATTTTATTTAACATTATTACGTACCATGAATTCGAATCGTCCTACAGATTAGGGGGTCACGAATCGAATCTTTACGCTTAATCGATCTGATACGGATCTGGTCTTCATAATCTCGAACCTAAATTCATTGCAACACAATTGAAAATAAGGGGCCAGAGGATTGCAAAAATTACTCTCACAATATATCCTCCAACACTCAAGTTAGAAGTTTTTTCAAGAGAATAGAAAGATATAAGGATAATGCGTAAATGTATGTATCGGTGGATTGAGTATTTGGGTATGTCAAATTTATGAACGATTTAGAGGTACGTTCGCAAATGGGCAGTTTAGATATGCGCCTGACAGATGGGCTATTTAATGGTGCCCCTGTAGAGGGGCGCCTTAAATGTTCTAATGTCTGTCTGAGAATTATTGAAGTACTCTAGATAAATGGCTGGTCACTTAAATGAAAGATTTCTTCGAGTGAGAACCTTTACTTTGATAGACTCCTGAGAGGTTCTTCTGGCCTCCTGGGATGGAGAGCTAGTCTCCTTTGGTATGACCTTTTAGATGGAGTATAATGCGTATCTTATATCGAAAAGTTTAAGGCAAAACATTCAATTTATAAGTTTGTGGGACTCTCCCCCCATGGGGCGTCCATTTGGGGTGGGCTCTCTCTCAGAACTTGTATATGCATCAATGGTGCTTTCATTGAGATCGGCTTCGACGTGGAGAAAGCTACCTGTGAAGGGTTTTGACCGTAAATGGCTACTAGAGAGGGTTACCTATAGAGAAGCTAACCTGCTGCCAGTACGCCAGAGTGGAATAAAGCGCTGTACAGTGAGAGCTGCTGAGTGAAGTGTCGTAGAGTGCAATCGTCGAGGTCTGCAGCTATCAAAAGAGAGAGAAATGGTGCGTGTCCCACATCGAGGAGTTTGAGGTAAAACCTCAAACTTATAAGTTTAGGGAGCTCTCCTCCCATTGGGAATCATTTTAAGGTGAGCTGTTCCCTCAAACTTATGCACACATCAAGGCACATGGCTCCAGAAAGGTTGGACGAAAAAGCCTTCATCTATTTGGATTCTCTTCTCCAGCCTCTCCTCTGGGTCCTCTCATTAGATTATGGCTGGCAAAGCTTCCTGGAATAGTTGATAGTTGGCATTTCCTCCCTCTTCCTCCCCACAAAAGATGATGGTGTATTTATAGAGGTAAATAACAATTGGACAACCGCCCATGGATAAGGATAAGACGAAACGATTTTTACCAATTATAGTGAAGCATGCCGTTCTAATTGAGCTGACCAGTTTTAATCGTTGGTCGTCTGGGCAGATTGGGTCAATTGGGATGTTTATTTCTTGAGCCTACTTTTTTATTTCTGGATATTTTTTTTGGGTCGGGTTTATCAAACCCATCAAACATATATTTTTTATATTATATTTTTTATAAATAAATATTTGTTATTTATTTTAGTGAATAACAAAAAAAATGAGATATGACATTACATCAAAAAATTTCAAAAAAAACTTATTTAACAAAAATAAATTTTAATACTAAACAATTCTCATTTAGAGTCTCTAATTTGATTTTGTTTTTGTAAAATCTACCCACATAAGGCTGCATTATATCACTAAGATAATTTGAACAAACATGTTTTTATTTGTACGTGACAAATGATATTTTAAAAATATCAAGCATTAAAATTTAATTTTTTTAAAAAAATATGTTTTTTTTTTTCCGTAACTTTTACTCTTCAGTGCTAAAATTTTTATAGTAATAATAGTCAAGTAAATCTATTATATATTTTAAAAGTAATTTTATATTTTTAATAATTAACTACTACTCTAAATAAAATAAAATAAGTATATATATATAATGAAATTAATTTTAGTATGGATCATACAACACCAAATCAGCCACGGTAGATCTCAACCGCACATCTCAGAAATCTTGTAATAATGGAATTCCTTGACAAGTCCATAAAACGAAGGAAAATATCTTGTACAAATGAGGAAGTTACAATTATCATTCTTAAATTAATAGCGAAAGACAATTTCTTTAAATATTTTTTAAATATTTATTTTGACAATATTTTTTATAATAATCTGTAACGTCATAAATGTGAAGAAGATTGTCAGAGACTCGATTCACATGGGAGCAGCGTCGAGAGGATCTTATTCACCGTAGAAGAAAGGGATAAACTCCTGTGCCTTCAGATTCCAATATAGAATTCTAGGTCTTCGATTCTGTCTGGAGATCGTCGAACAGCACGCAAGGTATTTTCCGAAATCTTACTGTTAATTCTCACCACGTTTCGATTTCTTAGCGATTTGATTAATATTTGCTCCGCTAATGGTCTTCTTATCCGATCGATTTTCACCGTGCTTTGTTCATTCCTTCCAAAGATATTTTGTTTTTCGATTTTTTTCTGTCTAATGTTCTTAATTTTCGCTGTCTAATGTTCTTCTTCGCCGATCTTTTTCAGCGAATTTGGCTGATTCCTTCTGAAGAAATTTGCTTTGGCTGTTTGTGTTTTTTGTATTTAATTGTTATTTCTTTCGACATTTAATTCGATTTTTGAGTGAGTTTTTCTATTTTGCTGATTCCTGTCCTCCCTCTACTCTCTCTGATGTGTGGTTTTTGAGATTTGAAACGCAGTTCTTATGATTGATCGTTTGGATTCTGTGATTGAAGTCAAATAGTTTCTCTATTTCCTCTCTCTTTGAAAGAAATATTTGCTTTTAGGCTGACGTTTTTCTTTCAAATATAGTATTAAACCGAGCCTTTCTCTTGGTTCCCCTTTAAGCGTTATCCCTTCTGAGTTGTGTGCTGCTAGTATTTTTTTTTTCCCATTTGCTGTTACTTAATTCTTAATGCCAGGGTGGCATGTTCTTTCTGCTTTCCGATTCATTTTTTTCCTATTTTTGTTAATTTTTTTTTATCGTTTGATAAGAGGTTCGTCTTATTTAAGCGGTGTACTTTGTACAGGAGTGAATGCATACAGAATTATGGATAAAAGAATGGGAAATAGAGGGCAGAAGAGATCAGAGACAGGCGATGAACTGCCGGCAGATAAGCGGGCATGTAATTCATTGGAGATCAGATCAAGTTCATCAATTTCATCTCCTCAAACACTTGTGAATTCCACAAGTTCAACTGTGGAAAACAATGAAAGTGCCGACATGGAGACTTCATCCTCGTCTGCTTTGGCCTCTGGCCGATCTGAGGGTGACGGAGAAAGGGGCTCTCCATGTGGGTCTTGTGATTTTGATGATGTAAACGAGGGTGATCACAGACACGATAGTCTTCGGGAGTTTCAGCAAAGACGGTCATATGGTGATCAAGGGAAGTTTAAGAGAGTGTTATCATGTTTTAACGATGAAGTTGAGTGCTCTGGACAAATAGCTGCTCTAACTGAGCTGTGTGAACTGTTGTCTTTTTGTACTGAGAATTCAATTTCAAGCATGCTATCAGATCAATTAGCTCCGATTCTGGTTAAATTTGTGAAGCAAGAGACAAACTCTGATCTAGTACTTTTGGCTCTTAGGGCTATAACTTATCTCTGTGATGTTTTCCCACGGTCATCTGGTTCTCTTGTTAGACATCACGCAGTGCCAGCTCTGTGTGAGAGATTGACTGTTATTGAGTATTTGGATGTAGCTGAACAAGTATGCGGCTTTGTGATCTGCTTTTTCAAAGCAGCATTGTTTTATAAAAGTTTTGTTTGAATCTCATATATACTGTGGAAAAATATAATTTAATTGCAAATCACTTGGCTTATGCAGTGCTTACAAGCATTGGAAAAAATTTCGCGTGAGCAACCAATTGCATGCATGCAATCTGGGTCAATAATGGCTGTTCTAGGCTATATCGACTTCTTTTCCACCAGTGCTCAGGTAAGCTATTGATTTACATGTATATTCTCCTAAGAAAGAGCTCCTACTGCACCGATCAAGAGCTCTCTACACTTCAAAAAAAAAAAGAAGAAGAATTCTCTCATCTCTTTGTATTCTCAAGTTGTCTGCCTTTGAAGTATTTATTATTAATTTTGTTTACTTGATGACGATCAGAGGACTGCATTGTCCACAGTCCTGAACATATGTAAGAAACTTCCTTCTGAATGCCCTGCACCCTTCATGGAGGCTGTTCCTAGATTGTGTAATCTTCTTCAGTATGAGGATGCACAGGTCTGTGATGTGTACCTCTTTTCATGATTTTTTTTATGAACTTCATTTTCATTCAGTGACTTTGTTAATTGACATGTTGTCTCCAATAATTTGTTGATCTGACATCACACCTGTCTTTTCATTCCATTCGTATATTGACAGCTTGTTGAAAATGTAGCTGCTTGCTTGATCAAAATAGTGGACCGAGTGAAACATTCTCCAGATATTCTGAATGAACTTTGTACCCTAGGGCTGGTACATCAAGCCACACATTTGATAGACTTAAATAACAGAACCACTGTGAGCCAGCGTATTCACACAGTAAGCACTAGTGCTTTTCATGCTACTAGATTAGCCAATCTTCTAAGATACAGGCTCCGAACTATTCAATATTTTTCCAACCATTTTGCAGGGTTTGATTGGGTTGCTTGCAAAACTCGCATATGGATCAGCTGATGCTGTCAGAATGCTGTTTGAGCTTAACATTGGCAGGGTATTAAGGGCTATCTTATCCAGTTATGACCCTTTACATGGAATGCCTTCTCTTGCAGTGGATAAAAATTGCAACCAGGTTTTTTCTTCTTACTATTGCTTTTGTGTGCTTTATCATCTTGCAAGATTTGCCCCCCTAGATAAATTGTAGTCCAAGGGAAGTAGGCATAGCCTCCCTTTTGTGGGGCTGTTCCCCAAGTCAGGATTCAATTTTAGTTCTATGTCTATTTTGGGATGAGAAGGTTTGTTATCTCTGAAGACACAGCTGTTATCTTAAATATTGCCCACCAACGAACAACACACTAAAAAAGGAGGAAATGGGTATCTGGAATTTAGAAAATGCCAAGGCCAGGTTGCCCAGTTTGACAAAACAATCTATCTCATATCCTAATTTTATAATTTGTGATTATTAACAAAGTCAATATCATTTGCTGTGAGAGATGATCAGTTTGGGCCAAAAAACATAAGACTATGCCATTCCAAGAAGCCAGAGTAGGAAGTATAATCTATACCAAAAGCAGCCCTCCTTTTTCCTTTGGCAACGAAATCAACAAAATAGAGGGTTTCAACAATAAAGTTGCTCCATTGCGACTTAGAGTTACGGGTTTAAACCATATAAACAGCCTAATAGCATTACTGGAGCAAGGCTATGTATGTCTAACCCTCCCTAAATCTTGCAATGCGGAAGCCTCGTGCACAACCCACTGAGCCCTTGTCAAGCAAAAAACTCACATTAATGGATTTTAGACCAACGTAAGAAACACCTCTCAAATATCAGGCTGCATCCAATAATCTGTAGTCCTCACAGTGCAAGATTAGATGATTAACATATTCCAATTGATTATTGCATTGTAAACAATGATTTATGAAAGAAAACCCTCTGTAATCTTCTGTGTTATAGATTATCCAAATTGAGATTCATCTCTCATGAAGCTTCTGGAGCCCCCCAAAAAATATAAATATAAATATAAAATATAAAGGCATACCATCCTTCCATGATTATCACTGTTAAAACTGAGAAGAAATAACAGGAGGATATGTGATTAACATTCATTTTACACCACCCCCACTGAAGCTGTGAGCCCACCTTTCCTCCTGGATGATACTGAGATCTTCATATCATCAGTTGTCTGATCCTCATTATTCATCCTTATAAAAATGGGGCACATCAATCTCCGATCCTTTGGAGGCCTTAGGTTGTCTTTCAAGTACATGACTTAAATCATGCCCCCCCCCCCAGAATAGCTCACTAAGGCATCATCTAGTGCCCACTGCACTATATTCCCCCCAATGGTGATCCAGAGCTTGACATCATGATTTTTCTATAGAAGATTCTAGCTTTTTATAGGAATTGCAAGAGTAGACATTGGAAACCCCCCAACTCTCACTATATCTTCATCAACCAATGAGGCATTTGTACCTGACATTTTATGAATTAATTTTTCCACCAAGGACAGATTTACAGCTTTCAGTGTTCGTGACAATATCTCAGTGACATGGGCCAATTTATTCACCCTACATCAATGCCCACCCCACCACTATCGATGCCCATGCTAATAGTGTTGGTGCCCTTGCCGATTCCCATAGTATTGTCATCCATGGGAGGTCCGAAAGTGGAGAATGCATAGCATTCTCTGGGCACATCGGATTCAAACCACATGCACACTTCCTACGGCTTGTTAGGAGACCCATGCTGCACACTGCTCTGCAAGTGTCACCTTGTCATCACCTTGACTTATGCACCATGTCACTGGGCAAAGGTCTTGGATCGGTTCTCATCACCTTCTCCCTCCCCATCTCACCTACGAAGAAGGCCAGCACTAGGAGGGCAGATTTTTCACAGAATCACTAAGAGAGAGATGGGACTATGGGATAGCCTGGTTTTTGTTACTCTCCTTGTCCATGCCGAAGGGTGTGGATTATTCTTGTCATCCTGTATGTGAACACAGAAAAGGAAGGCAGCAGGAAAACATTGAAAGATACAAAAGTGTGGGGATGGTGTAATTTGTATGAGCCTCATCTTAAGTTATCTAGTAGACAATGACCGTATGTTGGATACAATTGGGGGAAAAAGAAGCATGAAGGAAAGAAGTCATGCCTCATGGAATGTTTCCCCTCTCTCCTAAACGATGCTACATTTTCTGTTCTCCTTTTTAGGCAATGGTTGTTAAAGTTTTGTTTCAAGGATATGTTTAATTCTTTTATCTTCAAGAGAAGATAAGTGATTCATTTATAAGATGTCATCACTGATTAGTGAGTACAATTGAGGGTTTGTGTCAAGATGCTTCATTTTCGGTATAAAGGGGAGCCATGTCCATCTCTTTTGATCTCATGGGTTACGTTGATAGATTGAGTTTTTACTTGTAATTCAGAATTTTCTGCCCGTCTTGTGTTGTTCCTTTTTGAAAACTTCTTATTGATAGGGATGTTGCTCTCCTTCAATATCCAATTTGTAATACTTTAACATAAAAAATATGAGGAGTGATTTGAAAGAGCAATTTTTTTTTTTGCCCACAAAAGGTCGTCTTTCAAATACTTTATTTGGTACAAAGCTAAGAAGCACGGACGCCAACACAAGACACAAATACGACATAACACTGACACGCTATTTTATAAAAATTAAGAATACGATACGTTGGGGACACATAAATAAAAATTATGATTTATAATTTTTTTAATTGATAAACATTACTATTTTATACTTAATTTGTGGGTTATCACATTCATTTATGATGAAAAAATTAAATCCTTACTCCAGCAAAAATCAGCTATGTTATCGTTTTTATTTGTTTCACCTTCGTATTCGTCTTGTTTTTCTTGACTCTTAACTTTATAACTTTATATCCTATGAAAATTTTGTGAAACAAAGCGTTGCTTATTACGGAAAAAGAAGCCTCTCTTGACTAATATTTCTAAGAAGTGAGGACTTTTAACAAAACTAAAGAGAGAGGTACTGTTTTAAGTTTTTAAAGTTACAAAAACAGCCCATATTTTTTTAAAATTTATAAAATGGCTCATAATTTTTAAAAAATTACAAAATTACTCAAAATATCCAAAACGCGTCCAAAATGTGTCGGGACATATCTGAAGCGTGTTGAAAATGTGTCGGACAAAAAAGATAAATTATCACGTGTTGGAGCATGTCCAACACGTGTCCCAACATGTCCGGGACCTGTCGGTGTCTGATACGTGTCAGACACCAATACCTTGAGTCCAAAGGAATGTACGTGCTAATTTGGTACGGAGGGAGTATATGCTGCTCCGTCTAGTATTCTAACAGATCCATCTGAGGTCTTATTATCATTGGTGTGTAAAGATATGATATATTCATTCTTATTCCAGATAGGATAGCAACTTCTTCATGTATCCTTTAATTATGCTTGATTGCATTGATTTATTGAGTAGTATTTTGTTTTGCCTTAGGTACATGAAATTCTGAAGTTGTTAAGTGAGCTACTTCCACACGTCTTCAGAGATAAAGAGGATCAACTATTGTCAAGCAAGGAAAGAATTTTGGTGGATCAGCCAGATGTATTTCTGAAGTTTGGGTTGGATATTCTCCCTGCTCTGATTCAGGCAAGATTTATGATGTGTAATTCACAAAAGCTTTCTTTGTCGCATTTCCACTCCTTGGTAATGATTTCCTCATCCTGTTGCAGTTGGTTAATTCTGGTGCAAATTTATATGTTTGCTATGGATGCCTTTGTATCATCAATAAGTTGGTTTATTTCTGCAAGCCTGACACCCTTCTTGATTTGATTAAGAATATAAACATTTCAAGGTGAGGGAATCATAGCTGACTGGAGCTAAAAAAGCTAAAAAAATTTTGTTTATATTGATTGGTATTTTTTTTTTTTCATGGATCACATGGCAGCTTCTTGATAGGAGTCTTCACACGAAAGGATCATCATATTCTGATACAAAGTCTACAGATTACTGAAACTTTGCTGCAAAAGCTTTCTGCTATATTGATGGGTCCGTTTGTAAAGGAAGGCATTTTATTTGCTATTGATGCCCTACGCATGCCAGAAAAGTGCTCACAGTTCAGGTTTTCTGTAATTAGTGGCATCCAGCCATCATTTGACTTGAGCCAGAAGTTCTCTGAGGGGGAGGTCTTGAGTTGCTTATGCTACGCTTATGATGTTGCTCAGCCTGTGTCTTCATCAGAATCAAGAACATGCAAGCTTGACAAAGATTGTGTTCACACTATTGCCAATCGTATATGTACAGCTTACTTCACTGCAGAACTGCATAGCTCAGAGAGCATAATGACTAATATACTTCAAAATCTTAGAGACATTTCTTCAAGACTAATGAATCTTATAAAAATCTCTAGGAGCAATGATTCATGTGCCCAGCATGATGAGGAGTTCTCCAGTATATTGCAGCAAGTTATGGTCCAACTCAGTGGTGCTGAACCCATTTCAACGTTCGAACTCATAGAAAGTGGGATTATAAAGGCAATGGTGAATTACCTGTTGGATGATCTATATTTAGAAGAAAAGGTTGATATTCCTGATACATCAACTCATTTTTGTGGTTTTCACAAAAGATTTGAGGTGTTTGCCAGAATCTCGTGTTTTTCATTCAATCTAATCTCAGACGATCTTCCTCTGTCATTGCTGGTGCGGAAATTACAAGGTGCATTATCTACAGTGGAAAGTTTTCCTGTCCTAGCAGGCAATGTGGCCAAGCTAAGAAGGTCTTATGCTACTGTTCCAAATGGAAGGTGCATGATGTATCCATGTCTTAGAGTTCGTTTCCTGAGGGGAAAAGAGGAGACAGGACTAGGTGATTACTCTGCAGATATAGTGACTGTTGACCCTTTTTCTTCTGTTGAGGCAATTGAACGTTATATGTGGCCCAAAGTCAAAGGAAAGAGGCCTGAGGGTGGAAAATCTTCTGCTCAAACTCACGGACAAGAGGAGGTTGTACCCCTTCAAGTTCCTTCAAATACTATTTCCATTCAAGGCTCAAGTCCACATCTAATGGAGGCAGATAGCTTGTGCTCTGATTTGCCTGAGATGCAGGTGTGCTTCTTCCTTGGATTTGGTTTTAGGTTATATTCCACAATTATGGATGGGTATTTGCACATATGGAAAATTTTTATGGCTATAAAGCACTTTCACATTTGAACAAGGAACCTTAGTCTCTGTCGTTCCACTGAAACAGGAACAAAAAGAAAAAGTATTTGGGAGCAGTGCCGATTAGAAATATATTTATATATTTTTTGAACTTCATACCCTGCCTAAGGAAAAGGATGCACCAACATGTTTAAGTTATTCTATTCTTCTTTAACATTGCTACAGTTTCTGCAAAAGAAAAATGAAAAAAATAACTTTGAAATTTGACTTTGTGCAGGAAGACAAAGATTATATATCACATTCTGCATTGACCGACAAAGCCAACATAAGGCAGAGAACTCTTGATGAAACAAACTCATCTGATGAAGCTCATGTTGTAAGCTTATCACTGCTTAACTCTTTTTGCATAGTTGCCCTGAAGTTGTGTCGATTAGGATTGACATATTTTAGACCAAATACCAATATTCTATTGATTGATGTGAATTCTTACTGAAAACTTTAGTGAAAGTTGATACCAAATGCTGAGTAAACTATGATTCTTGTGTACATAGAATAAGGCTTGGAAGGCTTTGAGACAGTACAGTGTTATAAATGGAAGTGCTGGTTTGTTTCTTAATCACCTCCTATAGATACTATGCACTTAACATGCTACTTGTTATGTTTCAGAGCTTTGCTTCGTCAGATGCAGATGCTAAGATGAGAAATGAGTTCATCCAAAATGGTAAGTCATGGTCCAGGTATATAACTGTTTTTTGGGCTTAATCTAGGTATATAATTAACAATATATTGTTTGTTTCTAATCATAAACTTTAAAACTAGGTTTCGTCCTAGGTTTCCTGATCAATATCTTCGAGATACCTCTTTATTTTATCCCCTGATATTCATTCATGTAATTTATAAATTATCATTTTTCCTCTGGCCACAGCAACTTGCTCCAATTCCCCATCCTGCAGTGAGGAAGGTGTGAAGACACGCTACTCTGGTGTCGCATGTGGTACTGAAGATGGTTTGCCGAAGCTGGCATTTTATTTTGAAGGGTTACAGTTGGATTACTCATCGACATTATATCAAGAGATTCTCCGAAGACGAATGAAGTGCCAAAATGGCCTCTATAATGGTGAAAAATTGTGGAGTGAGTTATACACAATAACTTATAAAAGAGCATCTGGAACTGACATAGGAATTACGAAGGAACAGTCTCGCCTGTTTGAAAATATGGCATCAGATAAAGTTAGGCTGTATCGTCAGTATTTTCCCTTTTTCTCTGGCATATTTGTTGGAGAACTTGTTACTGACTTGGAAATGTCAAGTCCTACTAGGGATATACTATCTCTACTCAAGTGCTTGGAAGTGATGAATAGGTTTGCATACCATTTAATGTCCTATGAAAAAGTAAATGCTTTTGCTGAGGGGAAGATTGACAATTTGGACAGTTTGAAAGTAGTAGTTCCTACATTGCCTCAGAATGAGTTTGTAAACCGAAAGTTGACAGAAAAATTAGAACAACAGATGTGTGATCCTTTTGCTGTTTCTGTTGGTGCCTTGCCTTTGTGGTGCACGCAGTTGATGTCTACATGCCCATTTTTATTCAGTTTTGAGACAAGATGCAAGTACTTCCAGTTAGCTGCTTTTGGTCGGTCACAGGTTCAGTCTCAACCATCATCTGATGATGATTCAGGTGTTCAATTCGACAGGAGACCCATCAATGGTGATCTCTCACGTAAAAAGTTTTTGGTCTGTCGAGAGCGCATATTGGACTCTGCTACCCAAATGATGGATCTCCATGCCTGTCGCAAGGTGGTCCTTGAAGTGGAGTACAGTGAAGAAGTTGGTACTGGTCTTGGTCCAACACTCGAGTTTTACACTTTAGTCAGCCATGAGTTTCAAAAGGCTGGCTTGGGCATGTGGAGAGTAGACAGCACAGCTCCTACATGCAGTTCAAGCATGCTGCCTTCATATTCTGGCATTGTGGCATCTTCTTTGGGACTTTTCCCTTGCCCGTGGTCTCCAACATCAAGTACATCAAATGGAATCGAGATCTCTGAAGTGTTGAAAAGGTTTGTCCTCCTAGGGCAGATCATAGCGAAGGCTCTTCAGGATGGAAGAGTGCTGGATATTCCCTTCTCAAAAGCATTTTATAAACTTATCCTAGGAAAGGTAATCTCGCTATTTCAATAGATGCTTTTGGTTTTTCTTTGCATTGTGCCATACTTTAACCCCTCCTCCTCTCCTGTGGAGATGAGTATCAAATTCTAATTAATTACCTGCATTTGTGCTCTTTTCCTTGCAGGAACTGAATCTTTATGATATTCAGTCATTTGACCCCGCGCTTGGGAAAACTCTGCTCGAGTTTCAAGCAGTCATTGAAAGACAAAAATTTTGGAAGCTTGCATGTGGACAAAATGCTGCATTTGAAGTTGAACTCGATTTAGGCTTTCGAAACACAAGGATTGAAGACCTCTGTCTTGATTTTTCTCTTCCTGGATACCCTGATTTTGTCCTTGCCTCGGGGGTAGATCATGCAGTGGTTAGAAGTCTCTGGTTTTTTGGTCTGTTTCCCATTCTCTGGTTTAGGTGGCTCATGGTGACACATTTACCATTTACATGACCTGTTTTAGGTGACCATTGACAACTTGGAGGAATATGTATCGCTGGTTGTGGAAGCAACTCTCTATGGTGGGATATCTAGGCAAGTGGAAGCTTTTAAGTCAGGATTTAATCAGGTTTGAGCCTGTTCCGTTGAGTCATGGACTATTTAGCTGATAAACACTTATGATCCCACTAAAATTGTGAAAATGAATTACTTTTTCAGTTGATCATTAGGGTTTCGTAAATGACCTTGCTGGACAAAATTCTGGCTAAGCTATTCAATACAATCTCAGAAGCCCAGGAGGACAATTTTTTACGAAACTGCAGTAGCTGATAAATTATAGTTTGGAGAAGTTTATACTTTTTGTTATATTTAATTTATTTTTCAGGTTTTTCCCATTAACCATCTTCATATTTTCACTGAGGAGGAGCTTGAGCTTTTACTCTGTGGAGAATGTGATCCTTGGGTGGTATGTACATTTATTCCCTCATGATTTTTTTTTTCAACTTAAGAATGTTTGATTTTACCTCCTCTAAAATCTGTTATGGTTGTGTTTATAGCCCAATGAGCTGTTGGACCATATCAGGTTTGATCACGGATACACTGCTTGCAGTCCTCCAATCATCAATGTCAGTATGCCTTTTGGTTTATGTTTTTCTGTTTGTTGTATCAAAATTTCATAGGTTTTTTCCCCTGCGGACTATTAAAAACAGAAAATGGTACAAATAAAAGTCCAAAACACAGACTACTAAGGTAACAATGACTGCAACCGATGATGCCCGTGCTCTATGAAATATTTATATGATGGAATGGGCAAAAAACCAGACCGTAATAAACAATAAAGATTTGAGTCTTACTAAGTAGGGTCAGTGAACAAAACTAAAACCAGAATCCACATGCAGACATATTATTGAGTCTAGGTTTATGGCTAACCTGGTTAAATTTTGGAAATGTTCACTCTATGAATTTCAGTTGCTGGAAATCATGCAAGAGTTTGACTATGAGCAGCAACGAGCATTTCTGCAGTTTGCAACAGGTGCACCTCGGCTACCTCCTGGGGGTTTGGCTGCCCTTAGTCCAAAGCTGACCATTGTGCGAAAGGTTTGCATCATTTGCCATCAGCTTCATCATTTCTCACACAAATTTCCCTTGTTCATAGAAGTTATTTTTCCTGCTTCGAACAGCATTGTAGCAACTCGATTGATGCGGACCTGCCAAGTGTCATGACCTGTGCTAATTATCTGAAGTTACCACCGTACTCTTCAAAGGTGATATTTCCTATGCATGAAATCACATCTTCCATTATTAAAATTTACGCCTTTCTTCTTTCTTTTGCCTGATTATGTGGTCCTGATGGTGTAACTCTCTTTAAGCAGGAAAAGATGAAAGAGAAGCTCTTACATGCCATAACTGAAGGACAAGGATCATTTCATCTCTCATAATGTGACTTTTAACAGGTACATGGAAATTGTGAATTTGTAATTATTAGATTAGAAGATGCTGGGTGTATATATATATATAAAAGATGAATGTTGGCGTTGGGGTTGGCTGTGATTAGAAGATGATGTGTACAGCAGGTGGAGCTTTCTCCTCCTCCGTGCTGATTTAGTGGTGGTGTATATAGAAGGTATAGATAGGTGAACTTTAGTTCAATGGAAGTTGTAAATGAAAAAGGACAGGAATTTCATGCATGATTGTGCCCCTAGAATGCCCAATTCTCAAATCTAAACACAGTTTACCGATGGTCTCCGACAGTTTGATCAATCTGTCTGTCTCGTTGTTTATCTTTTCCCTTAGTGATTCTCTCCTCCCCTCGCACATGCTTCTCCCTGTCTAAATTGCTACCGCATGTCTTTTCCGTTCTTTGCATTTTCCAATTCGATCAGACCTATTTGTTCATAAAACCGTTCGCTCGATGGCAGCCTTTTTCTGGAAAGTGTGACAAAGGAATGGAGCCGGAGGAGTGGCTCTTAAGTCGCACAAAATGAAACGTTCTAGACTCGATTACAGATAGGAGACACCGTATGTGCCCAAATTTAGTCTTCTGGTTGTCCATTGAGCATGGAGTATTGCTAGAGGATAAATCTTGAAGCAACAGTAAAATTATTCAATTAGAGGCCACGAGTTTAAATTAGAAAAAATAATCTTACTGTAATAACACTGTATATTTGATCTTCCAAAGCTTGAAATTGAGGGTGCCTAGTATACTTGGCTACCTTTTAGTGAGTGAAGGGTTTTTTTTTCTTCTTGCATGATATTATCGTTAGGGAGTTGGTCGTTTTATATTTTTAACGGTGACGGTTTCATTTTGATAATTTTAAGGGATAGGATTATAAGATTAGTTTGATATATGTTAATATGCTATAATCTTAAACCGTTGAAATATGAGCAAAATAATGTGGTGATGCTATGGGAAGAAATATTTTTAATTTTGAATAATAACTCATTCCAAAAAAAATTAAAAAATAAACTTTATTCCCCCCCCCCCCCAAAAAATCAATTTATTTCTAAAGCTATTGTGTTTCATGAGTTATTCTATGGATTAGGGAGCCGCAAATCTGATCCACGCTGGGTCGATTTAATGTGGATTTGGCCTCCATATTCTTGAATCTGAACCTTGCGTAACACAATTGAAAATAAGAGGTCAGAGGATGGTAAGAATTGCTCCCACCGTATATTCTCTGATATTTAAATCAGAAATCTTTCCAAGAGTATAGAAAAATGCATGGGTGATACATATAGCGGTGGATTAAACGTTTGAATGTACCAAATTTATGGATGGTTTAGAGGTGTCATCGACAGAGGAGTGTCTTAAATTCGCTCCCTGTTGAAGGGCGTCTTAAGAGGCGGAAATTGTACGACTGTCATGGATATTGTCGGGTTACTTTTGAGGGATGGTTGGACATTTGAATAGATTTGCTTGGATGAACTCCCGACGAATTTGACTACTTGATAGAAGAGATGGATTCTTGGAGGACTTAGAAGGCAATGCCTTTATAAAGTCTTAATCCATTTTTCTCCTCTTCCCTCCTTGGTCTCTTCTCTATTGAACCTCATTTTGGATTCTCTTTCTCCTCCTTTTATAATGTTGGGACCGTTGTGATAATGTTTGTCTGTTTTGCTCGTTTATGTCCGTTCCTGTAACCTCATTTGGATTAAGATGGACAGTTTCAGGTCTATAAGGCTGTCGATTACAATGTGATATGTAAACCAAAATTAACCGTGACATCTGGGCCGAAATTGTTGGGCCCCTGGGCTATCATTGGGTCGAATCAGTAAGGGTTGCTGTCTGAGACCTGCTTGAACATTTTCTGAGTATTCAATTATACTGAATTTTATTAGGCATTTACTTGATTCGTGAACATTCCTGAGTTAGGTTTATTGAACCTATCAAAAACTATTTTAAAAAATGTGTTTTCTAGGTGTAAGAATTTAAAAATAAATAAAATTTTGTTTTTAAACGTTCAAAACAAAATAAAAAAAAATGAACTATTAATATTTTTTGTTTA
>JAOVVI020002640.1:0-20671 GCA_028571085.2 Nepenthes alata | reverse complement strand
AAATTAATATTCTTTTATTTTATTTGTAGAATAGTATAAGAAATAAGATGAGAATAATGATAATAATAATAATGATAATAGTAATAATAATAATAATAATAAACATAATAATAATAATAATAACAATAATTACAAATAATAATAATAATTATTATAAAATATAATAATAATAATAATAATTATAAAATATAACAATAATAATAATTATAAAATTTAATAATAATAGTAAAATATAATAATAATAATAATAATAATAATAATAATAATAATAATAATAATAATAGTGGGAATAACTATTCCCACAAATGTGGCAATAAATATTCTCCGGGAATATTTATTTCTAGTTAAATTTGTAACTAAACGGAGGAATATCTATTCCCTAAGAATAGAAATTCTATTCTCACATTATTCTCACCTTATTCTATCAACCAAACATGGCCTTAAAGAAAAAAAACTTGGCATTATGAAACTTTACTATTTATAGCTCTGATGAACCTTGCAATTTGTCTCAAGATGTATTGCTGCAACTTCTGTTGTTCTAGCCCATGCTCCGCGCATAGCTTCTGCTTCCATAATCTCTCATACGCAGCTTGAGCGGCTGCATTTATGGCAGTGGCAGCCGGAAAACAGCATTGCCATTCCTCACCAAGGCACCCCAACTACCATCATCGTTGCTTTCTTCTAACGGAGCTCCCCTCTTAATCTACCTTCAGAAAGTACGGAAGTTTTTGCTATAAACTTACACGAATTCGGACATCTGTAATATCTAAGATGCATTTATTTGTATCAGCTGTCACCACTGTTACAGAGCATTTGCTTAAAAGCTTTAAACTTTTGAAAGAGTTGGTTTCCTTGTTTGGTTTGAATAATTGAATGTCAAGCATTTACATTAAGAGTTTGAATCTTGGAATTGCCATTGGATTTGAAACTTTTGTGAAGCAAATGCTTCATCTCTTACTTTGTTTCGAAATTGAATTCTAAACCAATGTGGGTTTCTAGGACACCTAACTCAAGATCATATAGCAAAAACAGCACACAGTCCATATAAAAGTTCAAACTTTCTTCAACACTTTTCAACAATTATGGTATTCAAGAATCAACAGCTCTATCTATGTAGTTATTCATATTTGTTACAATTAATCATTCTTCTGCCATTGTTGCAAAGCTGGTCTACCAAACTGACCTTGATTATGGATAAACACAAGCTCATATGCAGCTATGTGACTTGTCTATCCAAGTGTAAAACCTTCATCCAGATGCTTTTATGGCATATGGTGAGGGCCTGTATTGAATATTTATAAGGTCTTTAGTTGAAATTGTTTGATTTGGAAGTCTTCAGAAAAGCTAATCATATGTTATTTTCTCTATCGGAACAACATGACCATTATACTCATCACTAAACTTGTTTAAAAGATGAAATATAACCAAGGTACATCTTTTTGGTCTGAAATTGAACAATCATTAAAAGAAGAATTAGGCTAAAAGTTAGAATATATTCTGAAAATTTAAACTTCCGTAAATAAAAGGTTTTCAAAGGCGGCTTCTTCCTCTCAAATAATTTTCTTCTTGATTTACTTGGCCAGTCCTGATATTGCAGTAAACTCATAACCTTGTCAAAAGAGCATTATGAAGTATTGGGAATTGTTGAAAAATGTACACATTGATGCGTAAAATAAAACTAACAGATGAAGAGCCTCTTTCATACATGGAGATGGGCATTTTTTGCAGTGGAGAACTGGAGTTAAAAGGTTTGTTGCAACAAGGATTGAGTCAAGCAACCACCAAGGTCTGCAATTATTTTGTGTGCTTTGCCCCAGAGGCATCTTCCACTAGAGCACTCCGAAAGCCTCTGGAAAATGCTTCCCTGGCAAGATGAGTGTCTCTAGGCCCAGATTGACAGAGGAGAAAAAAAAGAAAAAGGAAAAAATTAATCCTTTCCCGATGTTTTGATAGATAAGCATAAAGGATTTGGATAAAAAAAAACCTTCCAAAAAGAAAGGTTCTTGATGGGTCTTGATGAGACTTCGGGGTTAAAGGCTTCAAAAAACGTTCCCACAAGATCCCAACAAGTAGTACCAAAGCCACTTATATGAGTAGGCACAGACACAGTTGAGCCCATTGATAAGTTGTTGCAATGGTGTATGCAATGTCCATGGATGGACATTAACAGGCGGGTATAAGAGATGTCATATCTAGGCAAGGTGTAGCTCAGCTAGCATGTGCATCCTTATAGTGATGGGCGAGTTGATGTGTGGTTTGCATTTAAGGAAGAGTGTCAATGCTTATGGAACTCACAGTCACACATTAAGGGAAAATTGTTGGGATCATGCAGGAGTCAGAAAAATCCCACATATAAGAAGTACAAGAAAGATTTAACAATTTAAAAGTTCGTGTGAACCCATTTTAGCTTAGGATGTGGGATTAAAAACGGTGTACAACTATTAATACAAATTTTCGCCGCGATATTAGGCACCTTTTGCTACTGATATTTTTCGATACTACAACAATACTGTAATATTATTTTCATATCAGCTAATAAAACTAATACACTGATACTGATAATTTTATCGATGTGTACAACACGAGAGCAAAGCCTAGCACATGCAGGCAGATAGGTACAATCCAACCCTCTCCTTGGAGGTTCACTTCAAATCCAAAAACAGCCATAGATTTCGCGGGGGTAGTGCTAACAATGGTGTTGGGTGGTGAATAGGGTGAGACTTGTGTATCTGGCTCCTCTTTAAGATCTTTTTACTTGAAACATTAATTATGTAATTCTTCTGTTTTTTCTTTTGCCTTTTGTTTTGGCTTTGGTATAACTGAAGGTGCATGGGGAGCCAAGGATACTTGGCAGCTGCTGGGGCTTCAATAGAACACTGGAAGGACATGAATCTGGAGGAGTATTGCTTTTGAGATACCTATTCAAGAATTTAAAGGCGCTCGTCTGGCCAAAAGAAAGATTGAGATGTACAGTGACAACCGGAAAGAGACTGTTTTGGGCTAACAGTCACAAAATCTTGCTAGTGTCTAGCTATCCACCGTAAGCTTTTCATTGTTTGAACCTCAACCTTAACTTACGTCATTATAAGGTGCTTCTATGCTAAATGGAAAAATTATGAGGATATTTAGAACTAAATAGATCTTTACTTATCGAACTAAATGAAATTTCTCATAGATCTTATTGCTTTTAACTATTGCCAATTCCACATAACTCCTAACTATTGTCACACAGGATGCAATTAAACAAGGAGATAGCAGGCCTCATCACACAGCACATCCCACCTCGGCCATCAAACTAACTGCTTTCACATACATAGATTACTCAGCCTCTCCCCACATGTATCAAGGCAGCAAAATGCAATCACCACATAATCACAAATAGCAACTCAATGCAAACATGTCTATACACACACATGTAGGCACCTGCACAACGACTGCAGAAAAAGAGGGGAAAAGATCAACAGTGCTTAGGAAGTAATCAAAATAGACTTGCCAAAAGAATCCAACTCAAGTATGTAATATATACTTCGAGAAGAGTTGACCAGATGCACTCTTTCCACAATTACAGACTTATACCCACCCCTCAAAAATCCCATTTCCCCTTCTGTACACCATACCCAATCAAACCATGTCAAAAGATACGAAGAAAACAAAAGGACACTAACCTACAATCCATTTCAAGTGTCTCCACTGCCTGCCCAAATCGTTTTTATTGATTTATAAACACAACAAAACCTCATCTTGACATTTCTATCCAAACCTCAAGCAAATACAATAACAATCTGCAAAAATAAGGCAGTGATTACCTTGGTTTTGGTGAGGCAAGAGACCACGGTGGTCGAACAAGTGTTTGAGTGATAGGACTACCCAATAGCATTGCCTGAGACCGAGTCAGCATCTCAATCATAGACGGGGTTTGGTAAGTCTGAACGATGCTTGCACTGTCAGTGGAGTCACCTCTTGCAGTAGCTCTCTGCCAGGAATGGGAGCTCAGCCCTGATAGAATATATGCCCTCCCAGATGCCTCGTATACGTGCCTGTTTCCCATCCTCTCTTGCATCTCGTTGAGCTCAGCATCCAACGCAGCACAGAGCCGGTCCTGGCATTTTGCTGATACAGTTTCTGACAATGCCTTACGACAGTTTTCGAGGATTGAAACTGCGCTGCCCAAGTCTCCCTGCTCAGCTGCAGCCCTTGCTTGTGAAATTGCCCCTGCTGCTTGCATCCTGTTACGTTGTCTGTCCACCTCTATTGACACTACTTCGTGCCCCACTGTTTCAGGCCTTCTAATCTTCACTTCCTTGCCTTCCAATGTCACCATTTCTTTAGAGAATGGGTCTTTGAAAACACATCTGACTTTTAGCAATGATGTTTCACTGGCTGAGAATTCTGCTGGAATGTTCACTGAAACAAGAAAATCTCTTTCTTCATCAGCATACAGATCGCCAACATCAATGTATCCTGCACACCTATCAGCTGTCATGTGACTTGGGTAACTTCCCGCTTTTATTGCGCGAATCAGAAGACTTGGATGCACACATTCTACTCCCACTTGCAACTCTTGAACCACAACACTCAGAAGCCCCCCTATGCATTGCGCAAATGCATCCTGGACCGCTGCCTCAGTCTCAAGGAAGGAAAATGTACCACCAGTAGTCTCTGAAATCGAGTGCATCAAGGAAGCATCATGATCTGCGCCAAAGCCAAAAGTGTGGACAGGAATCTGGAATCCTGATCTTCCATGCCCCTGAATTGATAATGGAAGAAGAAACACGTAATTTTGTTCAGGATGATTGCCACCAGAACCGTTGACAGTGTAAGTGTCCTGTCCATCTGACAGCAATATTATGCTTGCCACTGGATTCTTTTCCCTCCGCTCTTCCATTACCTTGGCCCCTTTCCTTAGACCTTCAGCGATGTTGGTCCCTCCATTTGCTACCAAGGAATTGACAGCTTGTAGTGCTTGTTGACGCCCTGCTTCTGACATCTGACAGAGAGGAAACAGGCGTCGGCCTGTGGAAGAAAAGGCAATAACTGACAATCTGTCATTGGAGCTGAGGTTCTGTATTACGAATCCCATGGCTTGCTTCAGCAGGGCAAGTTTAGTACCTGCCATGCTACCACTGATGTCAAGCACTGTAACAAGGGCAACTGGCGTACGGAGTGTTTGAGAGATATATGGCAATGGTGCATGGTTTTTCCTGGGGTTCTGAAATGAATTGGTAATGACTGCTTTAAGCTGAATCAAAACAGTGAAGTCATCACAACATTCTGCTCGAGGGATGGACGAGACTTCTGGATAGGTTCTGATGTCTAATGTTTTCATGGAGTCACTACTGGAAACAGTAGAGTCTGAAACATTTCTCCCAGAAAATTCTTGACGGTTTAAGCATTCGTCGTCATCAAAAACAGCTGGTTCAGTGGCTTGAAACAGTGGCAAGACATGTTGACTAAAATTTGGATGAGAGGGAGGTAGTCTGTGGATTACAGTTATCAAAGCATTATTTTGGGGCCAATCTGCAGTATTTATTATTGTCCTTCCTGGGATAGGTTCTGACTTGGGACTTTGTAAGGGGATCTCCTTCCACTTAGTTCTGCAAACTGGGCATAATGGGTTCCCAAACTTTTGATTCGAGGTTACGCAATGGAAATGGTAGGAATGTGAGCATTCAGAAGTGAAAACAGCATGACCATCTCCAGGATTCATTGCAGCCAAACATATTGAACAGGTCTTCTGAAAATTTGTGGAAATAAGCGTCAGAAAAGGTCAAAGTTTAATCAGTCTGAATGACAACCACTGTTAGAAGACAAAATAATGGGAGAAATATATGCATGTGAAGACAACAACACACACAGAACAAGCAACTGGAAGCCAACAATATGATTTATCATTCAGGGCCAAAATACACTGCTAGATTTGAGTGACACAGAATCGTCTGGCAGACACATTAAATTGCAAAATGTTATTGTTGCAGATATGCACCATAAGACCATAGCTTGAACTGTAATGCTAGCAAGTCAATACAACATTAGGCCAAAACCTATGCACCACAAACAAACAAGTGAGAAAAGATTGGTAACATGGTTAGATCAATTTCTGGGAAAAAATAGTAGCAAGAATAGAGAGGCCAATATTTTTTCCGAGTTTTCCTGAGTTGGACAAGTTAGATTGTAGACAATTTATCTGAAATTATTTCGGAGAGCCAAATTAGACTAGTCAGCATCAAATTACAGTTGACAAGTTAGCCATGCATTAGTAGTCTGAACGGCATAAATATTTTGATTGTGTCATCTTTATTAGCAACCAGAGAAAGAGTATGTGCACACTCATCCTTTCCAACTTCTCTCTACTTGTCAGCCTCCATTAATGCAGTGCTCAAGGAATTAGTGGTTTTTCCAACTTGACGTAATCATTAGAACATTATCACAAAGCTGCAAGGCAATTTTGCCATTTTCTTTCTCAGGGTCACTACTCTGCCTAAAAGAGTTTATGCCGCACTCACTTACAATGGGCAATAATTTTGCCCATATACATATTAAAAGAGGGGGGGGGGGTGTGGACAATTCCCATGTAGTAATAACGGTACAAAATCCATTTTCTTTTTTTTATCTTGGTGGGTAATAGGACAAAATCAACACTTCTCACACCCCAACTTTTGATTTCTGTTCGAATGAAAATTCTTATATGTTGGCTCCTTCACTTTGAACAGCTGCAAACACCTTATCAGCAAATGAAGGGCTTTAGATGCCAGTTATAAGATGAAATATGAGACATGAAATTGTTACAATGTATAATAATCATGATAGTCTTAGCCACTTTTGATTCAGTTACGTAAAATAAGGGAAGGATAAATTGAACCTAAAACCTACTGGTCCCATGGCCTCTGCCACAACCACTTTGCTAAGGTCTCATCAGCACACCTTCATATTCTTGCAGCTCTCTGATGTCTGTGGGAGAACATTATCCAAATACACGGCCAATCAATCACCTCATCAAGATAAACATTAACGAGGCAATTACTGTCTTATGGACTTCATTCCAATGCTCACGCAGAATTTTCTAAGGGACACATATACTTATCCCAAAGGATGGAGAGGGTCAATTCAAGGAATCAATGTCGAGACATCTTACACCATCCCCAAAACTACAGCTGAATTTTCTTGTTTTCAAGGCTATGAGTAACTTTTGCCATCTTTCATCCCTAAAAAAGCCAATGCACGCAGCGCTTCACATAAGCCGGTCCTGTAGAAATGCTTAATGGACATGTACTTCACAAATGCTATCGTCGTGAAATGCCAAGTCCTGTTGTTCTTCCTTGACTCATGACACCAACTCTATTCAGATTTCATAGGAAACAGCTATATAAACTAATAGGCAGGGTGAGCCTTGTCGCAACCATAAGGTCGCTCGCAGTAGGTCTCTAATTCAAACAATAGAAGCAACTTTCCACCATTGCAGAGTGAAAACAGTCTCTTTCTGATTTCTCAGTAGCGTAGGATCCCCAAATCTTATGATAGAGATTACCGCTGCACAGAATCCTATAAGGATCATAAATCACAAGGCAGCACACAATTGTAGCTGTAATCACAAGGCAATTCCAATGAGCGCTCGGGGAAGACAAAGAACCACGGCCACTGGCCGAAGTACTAGCTCGCAGAAGTCTTTTGTCAAAATTTTGATTTATCGGGAATACAATAAAAATTACTGATATCTGATGTCATTTCTCGGAAAAAGGAAACAGTCCGCAGTGATAATCAATGAAGAGAAAATATCGAAGCTCAAATTTGCTCATGTTGAAAGCTAATAAAATGCTAGCCAAAAAAGTAAAGCAAATTATCTGCTCCATTAGCTCAAATGTGCAACAAATCCACAAAAGGCCAATATCCAATCAAATCTTTTTATTCCGAGGAGGGTTCGGGGGTGGGGCAGACCTTGGATGACCTGCCGAAGCTTTTGGACAGCAAACGCCGAGCATCCGGCATCGGCGAAGTATGATCGAAGCTGCTCCAGCTAGCAGGCGGCGGCGCCGGAAGGTTACAGAGCAAAGCCGCATCGGAAAAGCTCTCACTCGAGGGAGGCGAATCGTCTTCTACAGTCCTCGGAACGTGATAGCAAGAATTCAAGCCCAACGCTAGCTTCGCTTTCCTCCATTTACTTCCCATTTCGCTCTTTCTCCTCTCCTCCCTCACTTAAAAGGAAAGAATCGGCGTCACTGGAGCGAGTCAGTGAACCTAGGGGTTCTTTTGAGATTCGGAAGCCAAAGAAGGGGGAAGAGACGTAGTCTAGCGCGGAAACCGAGACGATGTGATCAGTGGGATGCGTACAGCCGAGTTGAATGGGTGTGGGGTACGGTACTTCAGGTTGGGCAGCTCATGAGAGAGCACAGTCTGTAGTACATAGTGGAAGAAGAATTGATCCCGTCCGCCATTAGAAAGAAATGCTTTGACTTTGACGGTCGACGTCCATGGAATCGGAGGGCGGGGAATATAAAACGATTAAAGGAGATGCAATCATAATCAAAAAAAGAAAAAAACAATAAATGCATTTTTTTTAAACTTTCTTAACTTTAATTTTATTTATCATTCGAAATTAATTTCATTACATTTAAAATTTTGATTATTTAATTTAAAAAATTTTCAATTTTATGTTTATTTTAATAAAATAAAAATTAGCAATATAGTTTTTAAAAATTGAAAATATGTTTAGATAAAATTAAAAATTAAAATTACTTTTAATTCTGATGAAAAAAAGAGTTTAAAATAATTTAGCATCATCGTGTTTAATAAAGATTTGAATACTTTTTATTTATCTCCACTCTCTTAGTATTTTTATTTATTTTTTTATGTTAATAATTAATAAATAAATAATTTAAAACACAAATACAAATTAAATAAGAATCTATAAAATTAAAGCTTGACTATTGTCCTTGCATTTTGACTTTTCTAAAAAACGGTCATCATCTTATCATGTACCATCATCAGCCATCAATCATCGTCACCATTCACTTGCCAAAAGTGTGAAATTAAAATACAGAAAAAAAAAACAAAATTAAACCTTTTTCCGTCTTTTTATGTCTTTTTCCCTTTGTTGACTAAACATTTATATTACATAAAAATGTTATTTATATATGTAATTTTATATTTATTTATATTAGAATTATTAATTTTAACGCGAAGAAATATATAAAAAAATTAAAACAAAGTAAAATTTATATATATTTTTAGTAATTTTAATATAAGTTAGTGTATATGTAGATATAAGAATATTTTTTTCGTTTAATGGTTTTTTATTTGTTTAATATATAAATAGTATACTGATAAGTAGTTACAGTAAATATTGATTTAATATTTTCCCCCAAATCTTAATTTTACTATCACTGAATTATATTCACTAATAATAAATATTTTATTATTAATTTATATTGTTCCTATTTATGTGTGTGCATAAATAGGCTATTTTGAGGTTAATAATTGTAAAATAAAAACATCCCCAAAAAATTAAGTATTGATTTCTACTGAAATTCTTCCACTGCTCAAAATTTCAATCACCGTGGATGACCCAATCCTATAAAAAGTAATATCAATTTTGAAATAAAAGAAGTTGAAATAATTAAAAAAGTGTAGAGCATAATCCTTAGCTGTAAATGACAATTCATCCAAAATTGACAACGATTTGAGGAGGCATTCCACTTAGACAGCTGATTCTTATGTCATGCATATCACAAATAAAAAGAAAAAAGAAAATTAGATTTAATTTTTGAAAAAAAATTATTTTAATGCCTAAGTTAGTACGTAGCTAAATCAAAAAATTTGGAGTTACCCACCATTTTTGACAAAATTATGATTTGTGATGTGAATAAATGTTGAGCCATTAAATGGAGCACGATTTGACATGTTGTCTATATTGGAACAAGAATGGGATGACCGGTCGGACCGGTACCAAACTACACACACAGCGAACAGAAAACAGCAATAATGAGGAATAAAACGGAAGAGAAAACACATCTAAACCTAAATTTTACGTGAAAAAATCTTTCAAATAAGAAAAAAATTACAGGACTTTCATCATCAAATAATTCACTATGTGTGAGAATTGATTACAAAAATTGCACGGCTACACAAGTCCTGTTAAGACAAAGATGAAGAAAAGAGTACGAGAAAACACACACTTTTTCACTCACTGCTTTCTATTACACTTCACTCTTCGCTCCTTCTTTCATAAAATTTCTCTTGCTCTCTCTCCGTGATACACCCACACAGACACAAAACACATATATATATATGTATATTTGTTGATGAGAGTGACAGTCATATCAACGTGGATGTCACACATACATGTAGTCACCAGGCAACCTGCAACTCTGTAATAACTCTGCAGATTGTTGTACTCTATTGAAACGGTCCACCACTTTGCAAAAATTACATGCATATTTTTCATAAATTTTGCATATTCAGAAGATCTTCTGAGTTGACATCCACATGTATTTTCTGTCTTTAAGTTCTCGGGCCTCCAAAAACTGCCTCTAGGCATTGTCCATAGACCTCAAGTTTCAACAAAAGAAGGTTCTCGAATATTATATAATATCTATGTTTATTTTTAGAATTCACGGACGACTTGCTCATAAGTCCGCAGACAACATTGCTCATTAGTCCGCAGACCTTATCTGCGTAAGAGTTTGCGAACAACATTCATGCAGAAAAAGTCCGCGCCCAAATTCTCACAGGGGAGTGATCCCAACAAATTTTTTCTCACGACCGAGTGAGATTAAAATTAATTAGCCCAATAATATCACAGCAAGTTTCAAACTTTTCATTGGATAAAATTTTGATCATCATGTCCGACCCATTTTCATTTGACTAAACTTTCTCTACTGACAGCTGCCCTTCATTAATAACGTCTCTCACCCAATGATATCGAACGTCAATGTGTTTCGATCTCGAATGGAATAAAGAGTTCCTATACAAATGTATGATACTTTAGTTATCACAGAGTACCACATATTTTTCTTAACTCAACCCCAACTCTTGAATGAACCTTTTTATCCATAACGTCTTCTTGTTGGCCTTGATCAAGCAATGAACTTGGCCTCCGTAGTAAAAAAGACGATGCTCTTTTACAACTTAGATTGCCAAGAGACTGCCCCTCCGACAAATTTGACCAAATACCCTGAGGTGGATTTTCGAGAGTCAATGTCCATGGCTATGTCCGCGTCTATATAACTGACCAATTGGAGCTTCTCTTATCCAAATTACAGACACATCTTTGAAGTCCCTCGGAGATACTTGAAAATCCACATCACGGTAGACTAATACTTCATCCCTGGATTTGAGAAAAATTTGCTGACAGTTTTGACCGCATGAGTAATGTCCAGCATTGTACACACGGCCACGTGCATCAAGCTACCAATAGCCGACGAATATGGTATACCTCTCATGCGGGCTTTTTCTGTGTTTGAGGACGGATATTGCTTCCTACTTAACCTGAAGTGTTTAGCCAATGGGGTGCTCACTGGTTTGCACCTATCTATGTTAAAGCATTGTAGCACATTTTCAAGATAACTCTCCTAGGACAGCCAAAACTTCTTATTCTCGCGATCACGAAAAATTCTGATCCCCAAAATCTGTTTCGATGGTTCGAGGTATTTCATTACGAATGACTATCCCAATTGCTTATTTAGCTCATTGATGTGAGCACCATTTTGTCCGACAATCAGCATGTCGTCCACATAAAGGAGAAGGACGACAAAGTCATCCTCAGAAAATCTCTATAAAAAGACACAGTGGTCAGAAGTAGTCTTTTAATATCCTTATCCGATCATGACAGACTCAAACTTTTTATACCACTGTTTTGGAGCCTATTTTAGTCAGTACATACTCTTCTTTAGACGATAAATTAGTGTTTCCTTCCCCTTGACCTCGAACCCCTTCGATTGCTCCATATAAATTTTCTCAACGAGGTCACCCTGGAGGAATACCGTCCGAATATCCAGTTACTCTATCTCCAAGTTCAGAGTAGGTGCTAAGCCAAGTATAACACGGACCGAGGACATTTTTATCGTGGGCGCAAAGATTTTATCAAAATCTACACCTTTGCGCTAATTAAAACCTTTCACTACAAGCCGCGCCTTGTACCTCGGCTTCATGGTGCCCTCGAACGTTTTCAATCGAAAAACTCACTTATTCTTTAACTCGAAGGTATGATTCTCTTGCAAAGAAGTCATCTCGTCCTTCATTACTTCCAACTATTTGTTTTTATGTGTACCCTTCACAACCTCATCAAAATCTTCAAACTCACCTGTATCAGTGAGTAGGACGTACACACTAGATGATAGGCAGATGGACGAACGTCTTTCTTTCTAGGAGTGTTTTATGAGTAGCTCCTCGGCCGGTTGAGGAGTAACATCATCCTGATTTTCATGAGGCACAGTGATGCCTCATTATTGTCCTCAGCCACTCTTGGGCTATTGGCCTCAACTTAGGAGGTATTAGATGGACAGCTTCAACGTTTACCTTATCCGTCCTGCCAGTATCAGATAACGCCTTTATTTCTTTTCCAATATCTTCAATGGTCTCCTTTTCAACAAAGGCCACATCTCGTGAACGGACAAATTTTTTTTTCGCTAGGTCATAAAATCTGTACCCAAGTTCATCTTCGTCATTACTCAAAAAGACGCATTGTTTCATCTTTGGCTCAGACTTATTCCTCTCATCTCTCGGGACATGAACAAAAGCCTTACAGCCAAATGTCCGAAGATGATTATAGATTGGCTCACTTCTAATCCATATCTTCTCTGGGACCTCACTATTCAGAGACTTATTGGGTGACCTGTTAATTATATAGGATGCCGTCTTTAGGGTCTCGGCCCAAAAAGGATCCTGGGAGCTTTGCCTCTAACAGCAGGCAACTGACCCTTTCCATCAATGTGTAATTTATTCGTTCGGCCACGCCATTTAATTGCGGTGTCTTTGTAGGTGTCCTTTGATGTCTAATGTCATATGACCTACAGTAGGTATTAAAAGCCTAATATATTCTCCACCATTGTCACTCCGGACGGCTTTTAGTTTCTTTCCAGTCTCATGTTCAATAAGAGTATGGAATTACTTAAAACTTCGGAGATCTGATCCTTAGATTTAAGTGGGAATACCCACAATTTTTTGAGTAGTCATCAATATAGGAGACAAAGTATTATGTTTCTCCAAATGACTTTTTCTTAAATGGTCCGCAGACATTGGTGTGAATAAGTCAAAGTACCTCGAACCTTTTGAAAGATGAGTCTTCTTGAAAAGCGACTCTCCTTTGCTTTTCCGCCATGCAGTGAGAGCAAGTTTTGAATCTGTCATCATCCATTTTTGGAATGAGACCCTTCTTAGTGAGGTGATTCATCCATCTCTCACTTATATGACCTAATCTCCGGTGCCATAAGTCCGAGGACTCCACACTGCTTGTGGCGTTGACCTCTCCAACCTCGGCAGATCCCTGCAACACATAAAGACCAAACACCTTTTTTTCTCGGGCAACTACCAGAGATCCTCTTGTTAGTTTATATCCCTCGTCACAAAAGGCATTATAAAAGCCAGCATCATCTAGTCTTTCTACTGAGATGATATTTATCTGAATATTAGGGACATGTCAGACGTCATTTAAGATTAGTCGGGCTTTATTGTTGGTAACAAGAGACGTCACCACGACTTATAATTCTAGATGTCTCCATATTATTTATTTTTAACACTCCAAAAACACTCGAAGTGTAAGATGTAAAGAGCTCCATTCTAGAGGTGACGTGGATGGATGCGTCAGAATTCACTACCCAATCGGTCTCCTACTCGACCAAATTTACAACGTCATCAACTTCACAAGTCAAAAGGAGATCAACTCCTGTAACGACAAAGATCGATGACTCTTCCTCACCGTGTCCCTTTTCACTTTTCTCATTTAATACATTTTCACGCTTCCATTTGTAATAATATCTTTTAATGTGGCCTTTCTTTTCAAAGTAATGACACTCAATATTTTAAAACCTTGATTGAGACTTACTTCGATCCTTTTCTCCAGATTTCGGACCGCGGCCCTTACTCCTTCTCGTGACTCTGTCACTAGGACCTCGGAGTGTTGAGAGGTCGAGGTCCATTGAGACCGCCGTCTCATTTTCTCATTCAACACGACTCTTTTGGCCATCTCCAGCATCATAATACCATCAGGAGTTGTGTTGGCAATAGTAATTCTCATTACCTCCCATGAATTTGGCAGGATTGTCAGGAGTTATAGACCAAACACTTTATCTTTAAACTTAATACCCATACCACTCAATAGGTCTACACAACCTTGAAACTCGTTCAGGTGATCCGTAATAGATGAGCCGTCCTTGTATCGAATCTGTATCAATTTCATCAAGTGGTAGATCTTGTTGTTGCAAGTCTTGGGGCGTAGAGTTTCTTCTACTTCTCCCACAACACCTTGGCATTCGTTTTGCTCCTAATGTGATTGTACACATTATCATCTGTAAATTGTCATATGTAACCGCATACCTACTTGTTCTCCAACACCCATTCCTCATCCGATTTTGCCTCAGGCTTTTGAGTGGCGAATACCGGATTGTACATGAATTTAACAAATAGCAAGTTGGACATCTTGTTTTGTAAAGTATCGTAGTTGGTGCCGTTCAAGCAAATCATTTTGTTCCCAATCTCTATATCAACGTTCAACGAACTCACCGTTCAAAGAACAACCTCTATTTGATACTATTTGTTGGAACAAAAATAGAATAACCGGTCGGATAGTCACCAAACCACACACACAAAGCGAATTGAAAACAGCGATAAGGAGGAATAAAACGGATGAGAAAATACAGCCAAATTTTACGTGAAAAATATTTTCAAATAAGAAAAAAATTACGAGACTTTCGTTCTCAAACAATTCACTATGTGTCAGAGTTGGTTACAGAAACTGTACGACCACACAAGCCCTATTGAGACAAAGTTGAAGAATAGAGTTCGAGAAAACACACACTTTCTCACTTAATGCTCTCTATTACACTTCACTGTTCACTCATTTCTTTAGAAAATTTCTCTCACTCTCACTCTCACTCTGTGATACACCGACACAGACACAAAATACATATATATACATATATATATATATACTGGCTGATGAGAGTGATAGTCATACCAACGTGGAGGATACACATACAGGTAGCCACCAGGTAGTCTGCAACTCTGCAACAACTTTATAAATTATTGTACCCTACAGAAACGGCCCACCACTCTACAAAGATTGCGTGCATATTCTTCACAAATCTCGCATGCTCAGAAGATCTTTTAAATTGGCCTCGATGTGTTTTTTCTGTCTTCAAGTCCTCGGGCCTCCAAAAAATGCCTTTAGGCATTGCTCATGGATCTCAGACTCCAATAGAAGAAGATTCTCGGATATTATATAATATCTGCGTCCATTTCTAGAATCCACAAATGACTTGCTCATAAATCCACGGATAATATTGCTCATTAGTCCGCGGACCTTATTTGCATAAGAGTTCGCGGAAAACATTCGTGCAGGAAAAGTTTGCGCTCAAATTCCCACAAGGGAGTGACCCCAATAGTCTAGCATTTGACATGCCAGATGTGAGGATGGTTTTTTTGACTAACAGTGAGGTTCTATAATTCAAACAAATGTTCCCCGAAGGGGTGCATACAAGCCCTCAGCTTTTGTTCTTTAATACTTCATTACAGGCTAAGAACTTGGGAGTTGATGTGAGGAAGATCTTATCAAGGGTTGGTAATTTCTCTGAAAACAAGTTGCATTTGCCAATTTGATCAAAGGAAGCATCTTGATCTAGCTATCTTTTGCCTAGATTTGAGACACATAAAATCTCAACAATTCTTATAAAGACATAAGTATGCATTATCATAGTAGGCTATGTCATAGCCATCATCATTGAGTATTTTGGAAAGAATAATATGTTATTAACATCATTTGAATATTTATAGAATATCTTTAATGATATTATAATACTCAAATATAAATTATGGTCACAATATTTAAGTACTAATTTGTATGAAAATTGTGTGTTAGAGATACGTAAACTATGTACATGCTTAGTTAGAGAGTGTAATGTGATTAATACATGCAATAATAAGTCTATATGTATAGTTTTGATAGATTGTAAAGTTTAATAGGCGTATATGTGTAGGTTAGACAGATTAACAAGCTTAATACAAGCATTAGGGGGACACACATGTGCTAGCCTTGCAACTAGGGTTGGTGTGTATGCATTAATTTGTAATTATAATACATTGCTGTCTCTTTTTTAGCTTATTTAAGTGTAAATTTTTTGAGAAAATGAGAGGGAAAAAAAAAGAATGAAAAGAATAAAGAAATTAAGGTGATTTCTCAAGGAAATACTTTGGATTTTTCATGTCATTGATTAAGATAAATATATTCCAAATTTTTTTCTACAAATTTGCTACTAAACTTCCCATGCTTTATTATATGTTGAGATTATTGCTTCTAAGTTTAATGCATATAGTTGTTGTTGCTATTACTTTTTTCATATATATTTGATAGTATATATGCCTATATAATCCTTATTTTTTTAAAAAAAGATTTTTTAAGGCATTTTCTATGTCTAGAAGTTTATTTTTAAAATGCTTAAATTGTTGGAGAAATTCTTTGCATGCCCAATTTTGTTTAAGAATTATGAAAAATTAATTAAGTTTATGGAGATTTCTTTCACTTTTTTTTCTTTTTTTTATATAAAAAATTATTATAAAAAATTAATAGTAATATAATTTTTGATATATCTAATATATTTTTGCATGCAAAAGTAATAGACTGACTTTTCATCTACAGGTAAAAAAAATGTAACATTCAATAATATTTATAATATAAAAATACAGATATCTCTGTATATATAATATAATATGTAGGTTAACTTCAAATTTTAGCCGTGCCAACAAGAAATATCATCAATCTTGTTTCTAAGCTCCTCATTTCTACACATATTATTTGTTATCTATTTTACATATTTGTGAAAAATTATTCTTTTTTATCTGTATCATAATTATATATTTTGTTGGGTTTTTGAGATTATTCACATAATTCACCATATTTCTAATTAACATACCTGTGATCACTTGACGATGGAGTATGACTAATGGGATCTTTGGTGGATTTTTATGAAAAAATATGAGTTAATATTTAACAAATATTAATGTATTAGTAGTGATATGTATGATTTGCTTAATTTTAAGTTTATATCATGTTCTTGATATTGAGTAAATACATTTAGACTATGATCAAATTGATGACATTTGACAATATCATAAAATATATCTATTATTTTATATTATATATTATTATTATCACCGTCTGAGAATACATATATATATATATTATTTTATATTGTATATTATCATTATCATTGTCTCAGAATACATGATTATGTTTTAAATAAATCGGGTCTTAATAAATATAATACTTTATTTATTAATTTATATTTGTATAAATAAATAAATAGATAATATATTATTAAAAATATTATTTAATATTCTAAAAACATTAATTATATTCGCAAACCGTTTGTTATAATCAAATTATGCGTTTGTGAATAAAAAAATAATTTATTATTATTATTATTATTGTTGTTGTTATTTCTCTATTGATTTATTATTATTATTTTTTATGATGTGTGGTCTCCGCATCAGTAGTATAATTGCCTAAGCAGATTGAAAATTATACTATTTCTTTCAATGCGATATGATGAATATCCACACACGTGCGCACACCCATTATTGTTCGGAGTTTTTAACATTATTATTAAACTATTATTTAAAATCTTCTTTAAAAATTAAAATTACTACAAATTATTTTGATTTTTTCTGTACAATAATTCTCTACAACAAAAGTAACATTAAATTAAAAATAATATCTTAAAAATATTCATATATAAATGATACAACTAAATTATATGAATTATAAAAATTTATATCAAAATGATAACAAATAAAAAATAAAGAAAAATACACAAAAAAGGGTGTATTTGTATTATCATACAAATAATAATTGCAAATGCTAACTTTTGAAAAATACTATTAATATTACTATTAAAAAACGACAATTTATTTTTTCTAAAAAACCGAGATTTTAACTGAACAAGCCTTAAATAGTATTAGCTAAGTGGAATTTGAATGTGGTTATCCTCTAAAATAACTATGTTTAAAAGATAGATATTTAATCAATTTAATTTGACTAATTTAAAATTTTATAAAATTTAATTAAGATATAAAATTATTATAAATTAATATAATTATAAAATTAAGTCTGTTTAATATTTTTTATTAGGCATGATCAATTATATATTTTTTTATAAATATATATTTTTTATTTTAAATAAATGTCAAGTTAAAAAATTATTTTAATAAATTATAATTTTATATAATTAATAATTTTTTTATAAAAGGGATTGTTTATTAAAATATTACTTATATAATATTTTATCCTAAATATTATAATTTTTTAAAAATTATATATTTCTTAAGATTTTTCATGTAAATATAAAATTTAAAATAAGCATAATAGAAGTAATAAGAATCTATCGACATATTTGGATTGGCCTAAGTAACCAAGCCTTATTTGGCCCGACTTTATTTACCAATCATAAATTTTTGTCTAAAATTAAATATTATACGATTAAATTTAATTTTGATTAAATCTGTTTTAAAAATACCCGACATTTCTTTTCTACATTTGATTTATTTTTTATCATCTTTTTTAACATTTTAAATGATTTAGGTCGACCATCATAATATATAAAAGTGAATAATATATATAATATATCTATTAAAATATAAATAATTATCGGGGGTGGGTAATTATTAAAGTGAGTCAGTAGAGAGATTCATTTAAAAAGGATGGTCATAATTGGGTTAGAGGGAATATGATTCCCTCTGCTCTAATGACAGCCTTTAATTTATTGGGGCAAGTCAACTGCAAAAGCTCACCTTTTCATTCCTCTGTTTTGCAACAGGGGAACCTCTTTTCTAATCATGTTTTTCATTTCTCTCTCTCTCTCTCTCTCTCTTAAAAAATATTTTTACATTATTTTCTTTAATTTTATTAGAAATTTTAATTTCTTACAATTTTTATTGTACATATTTAATTTGATATGAAAATTCCAATATCAACTTTTACTGTTAAGTTTGTGGAATGGGTCTTCCTACTTCAATGCTAACCCATCATTTGGTTAATTTAATTATTTTGGATTATTTTTTAAACATTGAAGCTAATATATAAAAAATTATGATATTATATTGTATTACTAATTATTAAACATATTCTATTAGTTTTTTTTTATATGTGCATTTAATCTGACATATATAATAATTATGTATCTATTTTTATAATTGATTAATAATATAGAATAATATTACAATATGAAAACCAAGACAACCCTAATTAATTATTGTTTAGATGTTTTATAATGCGAACGGAATAGAAAATAAAATCAACGCACATATTTGTGATAAAAGAGAATATTAAAACACACTATTTTTGAGTAAAATTTACTATGCTTCTCTAGTCAATGAAAGAAAAAATAATACAAAAATTAACTTATAATCTAATAATATAGATACAGTAAATAATAATTAATTTACTATCAATTCCTGGCCAATATTAAGTAGCTTCTCAATTTTGTTCGTTGCAATAAAATTGGATAGCTTTCAATCTTTTTGCTATTATTGTTTTGTCCGCTAGTTAATCCTTAAACACTCTTAAAATCTAATATCCACTACACCAATGAAATTACGAAGGCTTGCGGCTTAGAATAAGTATTTACAAATTATCTAAAGTTTTTAAAATGAGAAAAAGTCAATAAATAATTCTCAAAAGAGAAGGAAAAGTTTTTCCCTTAGAAGATCTCTTCTTCTTCAATAGAAAGTTTTCCAAGCTTGATCTCTTAATTCGTGACGGTTGGTTTAGAAGAAGAGCAGTATATATAGCGTTGACCGAAAACATAGCAATAAAAACACGTTTGGGCAAAAATTCGAAAGTGGCATACTTTTGGAAAACAAACTTGCATCATGCACAAGGCCTTTGGCATGTTATACATGTATGCTCATTAGGCACATCAAACATAGAGATTTTGGGCAAAAGATACACATATATCGGACAGGCATGCCTTAGGCGTAGAGATATTGGATGAAATATGCTAACGTATGGATTAACCGTCCATCTGGTGTATCCTTATACCTTTTCGTATATCATTCAAGCATAAATTAAGTAATTTATTTTTTAATCACGAAATATACTAATAAAAGTATTTTTAATAATTATCCGTTTAATAATTTTGTGACAAACCCCTCTTTAGGCCACTACTATAAACAAATAAATTATGGATTAGGTACAATTAAAATAGAATACGTCTATAAAAAAAAATTATTAAAGACTCAAGATAAGATAACAATACAAGTGAAGACTTTTTAAGATAAAGCCAGCTATTTTTTTTTTAAAATAGACAAGTTTAACACAATTTGTAGAAAATAGTATCGAGTATTTGAATAATAATTAAATAATAAATATATTAAAACAGGCATAAAACATGTAACATTACTCAAAAGATTAGAAGACTTTTAATATTAACTATTTTTAAATTGATTAAACTCAACTAATTCCATATAT
>JAOVVI020002639.1:0-20677 GCA_028571085.2 Nepenthes alata | reverse complement strand
ATAGACATCCCCGATATCATGATAATATGGTGATATGTTTCTATATCGATTGATATATTGGCCAATATGATCATGTCAACTTAAATTTTCACAAAATTTTTTCCTTCTAATATATCAAATATGGGCACTTATTATCCAATATGTTTTATACCAATACGACAGCAACTGATGGTGACACAGAAAATTTTCAACCATAACCGAGTGCATCAGCCAATATTTAAATATAGGCTGATATATCAATATTATGACATATTGAGATTTTATTGACGTATCAATAAATATCAGGACCAGTGAGCCTGACCAATAAATATTGGCTAATAATTCATTCTAAGGTATCACCCGAGTGCATTCGAAGTGTAGGAAGAGGTAGAAATAGTAAAACCTTGGCAAGTTTCTTTTCCTTGCGAGCCTGTCTCTCCCTCTCGTCGTACTCCTGGTTTTCCCTCTCGACTAAACGAATAAGGGTATCACATCTTCTCGCGAGTTCCTGAGTAGTACGGGATTTCACGAACCAATCGAATCGGAACAAAGGTGAAGTTCGAAAAGCAGCCTTCAGCTCATCCCAGTTTCCATAGCCAAGCTTGTGAACCATGCAGATCTGCAAGGGTTTATCAACTAAAGATGTAAATGTGAAAATTTTTATACAAAAAAAAAAGTATTCTTGGAATAAACTTCACCAAGAAAAGATCACATTCTTTGTGGTATAAAGCGTATTCATAAAAAAATAGGTAAAGGTGCAAAAAATCATCACAGAATAAAGCGAATACTAGGAGGAAACTTCACCACAAAACTATCACATTCTTTGCTATATGTGCGAAAATTCATCAAAAAATGAAGAGAGATGATCACATTTTTTGTTGTACAAAGAAAAATCATCAAAAAAAATAAAAATAAAAAGGTAAACGTGTAAAAATTCATAAAAAATAAAGCAAATTGTAGGAGGAAACTTCACCATGAAACGATCGCATTCTTCGTTGTATAACTTCCCTTTGTTCTGGCCATATTGGATCTTCAGCTCGAGCCAAGGATTCTTGTAACGATCCAGCTTCTTTCCAATTGCTTTCATAATCTCATCTTTCCTAGAAATTCTAGCCTCCCCTCGTTCAATATTCTTGATGATCCTATCGTAATCTAGAAGATAGCATCCATAAGAAACCCTAGTCAGGAAATGATCTTTATACTAAGAGTGATGCTAGGAGGATGCTCTCCATATGATGTGGGGTCCCACTATCAATATGAACTAGCCCACATAAAAATAGATGGCTGAATGAGTGCCATTTCGTTTGAGGGCGTCCCCATAACATTTCTCGGAGATGGGGTATTAGGAAAATGAAGAAATTCAAAATTCCAAATCAACCAATTGTTTGAATCTTAATTCTCATAATCACTCCGATAAATGAACCAAATCATCTTATGAAACTTTATCTGCGTACGCAAATCAGAAAACGTCACTCAAAACATTCAGCAATATCTATACATCATGGAGAACAGCTCAAGCAAATGAACTAGCTGAACCACAATAAAGATGATTGGGACACATTAGGTACTACATACAAATAGAAAACATCCAAAACCGAAAGGTGGAAGATGCAACTACATCTGATTGGCTGAGGCAACCCCTGAAAGAAGAAGTGTTTGTAATTACCCAAATACAAGAAAAAATTATTTTGAAAAACTCAACTGGATAATCAAATAGGAAAAAATTACATTCAGACGAAGAAAAGGAAATGGAACATCTACCAGAGGTTGCTTATGAACCATGCAACTTCTATATTTATTCATTTTTGCTCAGAATTGTTGGAGATTTGAAGCAAGCCCAAGCATTTCACTCACAGTGAAAATCAGTAGCCCATGGGGATATGTATGAAAACGTATGTCAAATAAAACATTTGCGAAAAAAATGTGAGTTCGCTGCAGTTAGAGAAGATAAAATAAGAGGTAAACATAAGAAATTTTAGAATGAGGTGATAAAAATGATTTAAAAACTTCCATTAACGGAAGATTCACTGAATTAAGTAGAATGGTGAAAACAAACTCATATATTCAACCCCAATTAGTGAGACTAAAGACTTTGTCATTTATATGCAGATGCCACATTCTAGAAAATGAAATTAGGGAAACAGTATGAGCAACATGGCCCGTATACAGTTGTTGTGAAAGCAAAAATACCAGCATAGATTTTAACTTAAAAAATTGTCGATGTTGATGATAACAGATGCAGGAGACTAGTGCACTATTTCCTTCACAACCATTATCTAACCAACCAAAACCTCGCCAAAGGGGGAAAAAAGCCCGCTATCAAACAATAAAAAAGCTTTTCATCAAGCCACTTTGATGCTCATGCTCATAACTCAAGCTAAAGTGAAATATTTTGACCATACCATTTAATTCTTTGTATCTCTCCTTGAACACCTTAGCATATCTTTCAACTTCTTCCTCTGTTTTCCCTTCCATTTCGGCAGCAATACTTTTCACATCATTCCTTCCATATTTCTCACAAGCCCTAATGAAAGTGTTGAAATCTCTTCTAGTCCATGTTGAAAACCCCTAAAATTCACCAAAATTCAAAGTTTAAATAAGAAATTCAAAATATTCACAAAATCTTGATCACATTGACATATAAATATGTCAACCTCCTCTAGTAACCGTTCTTTTTCTTCTTGCTCTTCAGAAGTCAAGGGCGGTTCTGTCAATTCTACATCCGAAGACCAATTAGCAGCGGATATACTAAAAGGAAATATAGAAGACAGCAAGTCAAAAACTAAACTTACCATCCGGTTCATCCACATCAATTGAATCTTTCAATTGATTCTTCTGATTTGTGTGCTGGAAAGGTGAAAGTTAAATTAGAAGCTAGAATACAAGAGGTGGAGAACTGAAACAATAAAACCATAGATGACAATATTGGTTTTAGTCGTAGCCATATAGGTATCAAACATATCGGACAATATTTATCTTAAAGAAAAAAATTTCTAAAAATCGTTAGCTGACAAATCTATATTAGTTGTATTGGTCAATATATCGCTAATACATAAATATAGAACGATATTGTTGTGGTACAAAAAAATATTGGTATTTGGGGCCCCAATAGCTATACATACGGTCGATATATTGCAATATCGTTAATACAAAAATATATCAAAATATTGTCATGATATCAGAAAATATCAATATCAGAATCCCCAATATCGATACATATTGGTTAATATATGTATCAATGAGTGAACCCAAAAATTTTACCCACCATGAGGTAGCGTACTTCTTTTTCATACAACTCACTCAGCCTGTGTGTATTAAAGAACTGGAAATCATGCCTATCACAAATAGCAAAACAAAAGAAACAGCTGAGTATATGGCTCATACCATAAAAAAGGAAAGCATTTAAAGCTCTTGTTTAAAAAAATCAGTAAAAATGTAGTTAAGAGCTTTAGCTTTAATTAATAAAGAAGCAACCAGCTTGGAGTGGTACTCACAGCTGAGGCATGCGAGGAATTCGAGGCTCCTTAGGTCTAGCAGGACCACTTTGACGCATTGTTTGCTTAAAGTAGTCAGATTCTGAATAACTAGTAGAAGAAACCAAAACATCAGGTAACTATCAGATCTACTGAAGCTCCAAAACAAAATCAGCATTGAAAAGATGATCCTACTTGCGCTTCCTTTCTCTTTTCGGTGGTTCAATCCAATTTTCGCTGACAATTTTCTTGAAATCAACCTTGTTCTCATCCTTCAACATGAAGAAGATCATAGCAATCAGTATAGATCAAAGGAGCAAAAAATATTAGTAATAGTACTGTTATTACCTTGTCATCATCAAAGTCATAAAGATCAGCAGCTGCACAGAGCCGAAATGCATAATCAGTTTCATTAGTTTCAAGAAGAATTGCAAAAGAAATATCCAAGTTTTTTACAGGCACTTGTTACGTGGGGAAAAAAATTGTTCATTAGACAACATACTGTCATCCATCTTAAATTTGATAGCATCTTCTGTGAATTTCTTCATCTTGGCATCAAGTTCTGCAGTTGCCTCTTCTCCTTTAGCAATGATGCGATCGATATCTTCATCAGTAATTGTACTATCCCCAGAGCTGAAAACCATTTCGGCACCAAATCTTACCATTTGCAGCAGTTCATCTTTGTTGACAGCTGAAACAAAGGCACCCCGAAATAATATCAGCATATATTATTAGAAAACAATTAAATTAAGTAATAAGTTAGCTTATATATTGCCTCTACTTACTTTTCTGTTCAGCTAATCGTCCTTGTTGAATAACCAAAGCATCAAGTGCCAGTTTTTTGTAAGCTCTCTCAATCACCTTTTCCTCAATCGTATACTGGTACATAATCATTTAGGAGCCAGATGCATATCAATATACAGTGTGCAGTGACTGCTAGCAGCTAAGCTTCCAAACTAGCCAAATCAAGCAAGACTAACCTCAGCACAGAAACGGAATACTTGGACTTCTTTCTTTTGGCCAATGCGATGAGCTCGGTCCTGTGCTTGCAAATCAACTTGGGGATTCCTGAAATCACATGAACAGTCTCCAATAATGTATAACAATCATTGATGCAAATATTGGGCCCCACTAATACTAATATTTCCTAATACCGTAATAATATCGTTATATGTTTCCATATCAGCAATATATTATAATATTATTAGCCGATACGCCCTGGCCAGTTTACGATTTTTCAAAATTTTTTTCTTATTCAATATGTCTGATATTAATATATATTATCTGATAACAATATAGTCGCGATCGATACTAACATTGATATTTCTATCCATATCCATGATAACATTAGGAGGACCCTTAATAAAAGCAATTAGCAACAAATGATGTTGCTTCAAATAGAAAAAAAGCCTTACCAGTCACTATCATAGAGAATGACGACATCTGCTGTGGCAAGATTAATACCAAGGCCTCCAGCTCTAGTTGACAGTAGGAAGACAAATTTCTCACTTCCTGGCTTGTTGAAGGCATCAATTGAAGCATCTCGATCATCTCCACCAGTATTACCATCAATACGGCAATATTGGTACCCACGGAACATAAGGTAATCTTCAAGAATATCGAGTAACCTTGTCATCTTAATTTCAAAGAGAAAAAGAAGGTTAAGTACTTTTGGATCCAAAGAAATCCACAAGATGAATCTTATGAACTATTACAGAGAGCAAGACCGACCTGTGAAAATATTAGGACCCTAGAACCACGCTCGTTTAGCTTTGGAAGCAACTTATCCAGCAGAACCATTTTCCCTACAACATAATCAACGTAAAGAATCAACAAGCAACCATTGCAACCAGTGAAATACAATGGGCAATGAGCATTGCTGCAAATATCAGCCAATACAATATATGTCGGCCGATATTTTCCAATAACCATGACAATATCATGATATATTTTCTTATCAGCCAATATGGTATGTCACATTACAATTTTCATAAATTTTTTTCGGTCTAATAAATCCAATATGGATACGTCTTGTTTGATATATCCGATATTGATACAACTATGATCAATATCGATGCCGATGCCGATATTTTCTTCCATAACAATGAAGCCTTAACAGACAAAAATAGAATACCAGCATTAGTAACAAGATGCTCTCCTGTAGTGTATGGTGGGCCAGGTTCAGCGCCTTGGAAAAGATAGGGGTGATTACAGCATTTACGCAGTTGCATTGCTATATTTAGAAGACGTTTACGCTCTCCGCCAGCATTAACAACTTCAAGGTCCTTCTGCAGTAAAGCTCTGTAATAGTGCTTCTGCATTTGGGACATCCCCACCTTTAGAATTGTTTCCTTTTTCGGCGGTAACCCTTTCTCAACATCAGACTTCAACCTTCGGAGAAGAAAAGGTCGGAGGACCTTGAGATGCAGAAACACAAGCATCTCAGCAGATGAAGCAGAAGGTACAAAAGGGATTGCACTTGAAATTAGAGTTCAAGCTTACCTTGTGAAGTTGTTGAATGACCTCCTGCTGGTCATTCTCACCAGAAATTTGGAACCACTCATCAAAAGTTTCAGCTGAACTAAATATCTCAGGAAGCAAGAAGTTGAGAAGAGACCAGAGCTCATGAAGATTATTCTGCAGACGAGAGAAATCAAAGGCATTCAGCCTATATCCCAAAAAATGACATCAATTGAAGCAAGGTGTGTCCTCCTGTTATATTGCTTGGAGGAATGAAGTATGCACATTAGATTTCATAATAAGGATATCATCCAGAGTTCTCTTGTAAGGCAAGGTGGTGGCCAGAGTTCTCTTGTAAAGCACTGAATGTGAAGCATAATCAAGATCTTGACAACATAGCATACACATCAAACAGAGAACCCCTTCCTTGACAGATGAACTTTCAGAAAGACTGTTAGAAGAGTCAAATACACACAACCCTTATTCGCAGAGAAGTTGCTTCAATGGTTTGTTTCTGTGACTTCCAAATTAAAATGGAACAACCTTATCATTGAACCATGGCTCACCCTCATTAGAAAAATATGTCCAATATCTCACCCCCCCAAAAAAAAAACAATGATAAAATGGACGATAATATAATAGTCATATCATATATATAAACCATGTAGTCAGCTTGCATCATCTAGAGCACAAGAGAATCTATCTAATAAGAACCTTATCAAACTTGCTTCATGTAGTAAACAGCATGTAGTAAACAACTAGGCATTTGTAAGGTTAACAAGGATGTGTCGCTACCAACTTCTATGAACCAGAAGAAGTTGTATTATCAATCTTGATTCTGATTAGTCAATTAAAACTTAACCATTTGATAGTTTGTGGGAAAAACAAACGCTTTTGAAAGTCATAATCACATTAATACGCTTGAAACATAGGTATACAGAAGGAGGTAATACCTGGAGAGGAGTACCAGTGATCAGAAGACGATAGTTAGTGTTGTAAAGCCTCATAGTTCTTGACAGGAGAGAATTTTCATTCTTAATTCGATGAGCTTCATCAATGATAATATAGCGCCAGCTAAAGCGGCGTAAAGTGGATTTCTCTTTGATAGCCATTTCAAAACTAGTGACACAGACATCAAATTTTCCTGCAACTAATAGATTCTCACGTATATGTCTCTGCAATTTCAATAGTTAAGGTTTAGCAACTTAATCTTTCACATCTACATTAAGAAAAGCAAGAAAATAATGAATAAAATCTGGATAACTTGCCCTTTCTTCAGGATTCCCAAGAAATTTCACAGCACGCAGAACTGGACAAAAGCGTTTTATTTCATTCATCCAGTTTCCCAGAGTTGATTTTGGAGCAACAACCATATGAGGGCCAACAATTCCTCTGAACTCATGAAGATAGCCCAACAAAGATATAGTTTGCAGAGTTTTACCAAGACCCTGTTTCATTCAATGAAGAAAACCAATTATTATCAATAATTTCACTAATAGAGATCACTGTAATTGCACAAGCATGCACAAAAAACACAGACAAGTTTTCACATGCAGATCCAAAACTATGTTTAGCTATGAGAGAATGGACACTAACCATTTCGTCTGCAAGGATTCCATTTATTCCATTCTCATACAGCCGTATAAGCCAGTTTAGCCCAGCAAGCTGATAATCCCTCATCTTTCCCTGGATGCCTGTAAAACAAATAGGCAGCATTATGAGCACATCAGGGACATCAACAAATGCACTTCACTGGAACGATCTACTCATGAATTTAACAGTTACAGCTACCATCGGTACTGTTCAACAATGAAGTGGCCATGCCACTCAAGCTTTCCTAGCCAACATCTGGATATGATACACGACACACAACAAATTTGCCCCTGAATAGCTAATGGAATGTAGAGTGAGGCAGGATAAATTTTCTATGTAAATATGTCAACTAGCATAAATGCAACATTTTATTCACGCTTATTTGAACGAGAACCTGAATTGTATGCATATTTGCACAGAAGTGCATGAGAGAAGAATCTCACAAGAGGGCTGAGCAACCAGTCTTGTATTTCCCGTCCCAGCTTCTTCCTCCTTGAGATACTCCTCATCTTCTTCCTCTTCAGTAACTTTTGATGCATGGCGACCCCTAAACAGGTGTGCAAGAAGCAGTTATGAATTGGTACACACAACTATGACCATCCATGTAATGAAAATGCAAACCACATTACTCAAACACAAAATGTGCCAATTTTTTCATCTAAATAAAAATGAAAACCATTTTCTTGATGAATACGCTGGACATGTAGTATTTCTACATACGAAAAAAAGGCATTGATACATTAGATATCTAAGTGAAGTTTTATTTGACTGCCACATGACAGTAAGGATAAATCTTTTAAGGGCAAACAACCAACTGAATTTAGTACAACATGTGATGATTTCGCACAACCACATAATCCACTTTAAAATTTGAAGGGAAGAGGTTTCACATGATTTTCTGGAGCTCTTACCATTACGAATCAATCACAAGTTTAGAAAACTTGAATATATGGGTCAGTGCCTTACTAGAAAGCTCAGCATACATTAGTTTTATGCCAAAACAACATCACAATTATGTTTGAAACAAAATCTATACATAGGTCCTTTCACTCCAATCATTATAACAAGCTGTGATTTGGAGAATTTTTAGGCGGAGACCACTAAATGCAAGTGGAATGTTCGTCTTGTTAAACTTGTCAGCCTTTTTTGCATGTTTTAAAATGTTGCTTCTCTAAAATCCTCCATAAATAGATAGCGTATTTCAAATAAACTTTATTCAACTTATGCATTGGATAGGGTGAAACTAGATAAAAAGGGGATTCTTGTATGTCCCATTCAGCCCATGGAAGTTCCACCAAAAAACACTTTAACAAGCATCACTAATAAATGGTGTCTGATTCACATGAAGCAAGTAAACCTACCTTCCCTTTACCTTCTTTATGGATGCAGATTGATCACCCTTTGCAAAATGAGCAAATATTTCAGTTTGCTGTAGGAGATACTTCAAGCGCCCTTGACCCTTGTTATTCTGACAATTAATAGGGAAATTATTATTTGCCAACCAAGACATACAAGTGCAAAAAGAGGGCACGGAGGAGGGAATAAGAAACATAGAGTCCATAAACAAACCATATCAGCATCAATTATGGCATTCTGTTTGTCCAATATTAGCTGAATCTTTTGTTTCTTCAGCTTCTGCATTTCTTTTAGCCTGGATGTTTCACGCTTCACAATTTCATTATTGGAGACATGATTTCCCTCCTGCAATAATTATATCAGAACATAGGAAGCCATGTAGGGAAGTATTTCCAAAATACAGGAAGAACTGTCTTACAATTTCTGAACATCCACTTCTAGACAACGTTCCTATCATTCCGCAAATATCAAAATACTCCATAAATTCACTAGGATTCATGAAAATCACCAGATCTACAGCTTCCAACCTAACATTCCTTCATTTAGCTTCTCATAACCCTTTCTACTGGCTCTGTTCATGCTTTCTGCCATAAGTTTCTATTTTGTGATCCCGAATGCCACAAAGACAGTCAACAGCATATCCAAATCCTTATAACAAGTAAAGAGTTCACTCTTTTCAATGGCATGGAGAGTCATTTTACCTACACACATACTTCCTATACAAGCTAAATATTCACCACTTTTAATATATGTGCAATTCATGCAATAAAAAGTAGAGGCCAGTCATCATTTTGAAAACAAAGTTTTATTACCAAAAAACCGCAATATTTCAACTTTTTTCACTTTTAGCACGGTGTTTCAATTTTATGAACGATATACCCAACTTTTCAACATTTAGAGACTGTTAGCACAATGTTTCACTTTTATTAATTGTGTATACATCCTACTAAAATTTTTAATCAATCAAACATCCGATGTGTTTTATGTGATGGAGCTATAAATAGAAGTTTTAACATCACGATTCAATTAACAAAATTTGGGTACTTGAATGAGAAAAAGTATAGTGCTAAAAGGGAAAAAAAAAATTAAAAAGTAGGCATATGATTGATAAGATTGAAATGTTATGCAAAAGCTGAAATTTAAGTATGTAATTGGTATAATCAAAATGTTGTGCTAACATTTATAATAATTGATATAAATGTGTAAAGAGGGTGAAAGCTCAAGATTTTTTTGGTAATTACCCCTGAAATGATGTAATTAAGTTATCAGGGAGGTGGAGAAGTAAAACTCATCATTGTTCATACATTACTCATTTGCTCTAGTACAAAATGAGCTAGTATACCTTTTTTTGTAAGAAGTGTCAAAGTTTTGGAGATATCGCATTTTTAAATTGATTTGTGCCGCATTTTTAAATTCATTTGTGCCGCATTTTTAAATTTATTTGAGCCGCAGTAGCAAATGATAGTCACAATACAGGGGTCACAAGGGGTTTTCCAAACAATAAGAAATTACTTTTTTTTTCATATCTAAGTATTTCTAACTTATAATTATTTTGATGGGGTTGGTTGGGGGCAAGACAGTACCCAAATCCTCAACACCAAGGATTGTAGCTTTCACACCGCAACTCCAAAAACTACCCGCCTTTCACAACTTCATTCTAGACCTAGCTGCCATCAAAGTTACATCAACCATTTGGATTACACTTCGACCGAAAGAGGAATCCTTCCTGTAATATCAGCCATTAAACCCATTTCCCTTCTCATCATTTATAGTATTAAAGAGATTCATTAGTATTAGTCTTTCTCACAAGGTATTTAAAAATAATAGGGATTTTTTTTAGATAAACCTTTTAAAGAATCAAAAGGCCTAGTTAGTATACTACAATGCATTGGTTTTCATAAGGCTAATCTTGAGGGGCCAACCAAGGATGAGTACCCTCGTAGGTCCTCTAGTCACTCAAGTGTTGACACGAGATTTTACATCAAGATATATTTTCAAATACAGCAATACAATTAAAACTCATCTTTACTTAATGGGTGCGCAGCTGGAAATAGAACAATTTTATCACATTTTTTACACTGAATATAGAGCTTGTGATAATAGAATGTGATAACACCAGGAATTCTCTGGCCACATTCTCGGACATCTTGGCTCGTAATAAGAAACACTATCCTCCATTAAAGAATCCGTCAGGAAATGAGACTATATGCAGTCCAGGAACTCCTTTTTTTCTGCTGGTGGAAGAAAAATCACTAAATAATAGTTCAAGAGCAATTTCCATGTGGTAAAAGGTGAAAAATATCAACACGTTATTAAATTTTAGGTTGTTTTCTTATAAGTCTCACATCAACTAAACGGGTTATCTGGTAGCGATGTTCTTGTGAGGATTCACTATAACGAATAATATGATAGTTGGTAGTACAAGGGTACCTGATGGGCACTCATGCAACGATAGCAATGTCTTTCTCACCTCATGCGCGCATGTGTGCCAGGATAGAATTTACCTTTGGCATTCAAACGCCAGCAGCAGTGTAAGAGGCCTGCGCAATTTTGAGGGCAGCCCTAGGGGAGATGGTTTCAAGCCCTAGCCAGCACAAAGGAGAGAAAAGAAGAGAGAGGGAGAGGAAATAATGGGAAGATTTCACCAACCTTTTGGGGTTTGAATTGTGATCCTCCCATAGCTAACCTTGCATATATTATTTTAGCTTTGATTACAAAAACGAATTACCATAATTTTTTTTGTCTCTCTTGCCTTGTATTTTGTTTATATCTCGATTTGCTAACTATGAGGGGCTGTATAACCGAGATGCATGTTCAAGGTTAGTGGTAATTGAATCTTTAAGTTTTACAATAAGGATAGTGGTGTTTAACAGTGACCGAACATCAACCTTGTTGTGTGATGGGAACACGTCAACTTTGGAGGTCAGTATTAACCAAATCTCCAAACGTTTGGTTGTGAGGAGTTGTGTAACCGAGTTGCTCAGAGATTATTTGTAACCGGATCACTCATGATAGTTGAGATATGTTTGGATGAAATGCCCCATGCATTTTCTAGTTGAGAAATGTCTTCACTTAAAATTGTTTGTCATTGTGCTCGTATGTATGGTTATGTACTATTAATGTTTCCCCAATAATTCAAAAAATGGGGCAGTAAATTCAATTCAAGTAACAGAGTTTTCTCGGTTTACGTAATTTTGGCCTACCACCCAATAAAAAATGCCCCCATTTACCCAATTAGGACAAAACCCTAACGAGCACCGAGAAAATCGATTAAACCCGCCGAATCAACAAGAACATTCAAAATGTAAACACCAAATTACCTCCTCCTCGTAATCGCCCTCTTCATCGCCGGCGGCATCGATGTCAGCTTCTTCGTCGTCAGAATCGGCAGTTCTTCCGACGGCTTTGAGCTCTTCCTCATCCTCTTCTTCGTTGAGCTGCTCAGTCATTTGCTCTTCATCAGACGAAACGGAGACATTCTCGTCGGACGACGAGCGGCCTTTCGAGGGTTTCGCCATCGATTTTTCTCTCAGCTGCGTGGGCTAGGAAACACAGCGTTTGTGACGAAGACACCTTAAGGCTGTGTTGAAAGTGTTTTAATAATATATATATATATATTTATTTATTTATTTAATTATTATATATATAAATATTTAAATAAATAGATATATATATATATATATATATAGATAAATCATAAAATAATAAAATATTGAAAATGTTTTAATAATAAATAATAATTATTTTTTAACATCACTCGTTTATAAAAAGTTTTAAACAAAGTGTTAAATATATTTATTAATTTTTTTTTATTTTTTGCAAATAAATTTATAGGAAATTTTCAATGTGACAAAAAAATCAAAATATTATTTAATTTATAATTTGTTCATGTTAAAATAATGTTAAATAGATTATCAAATTAAAATGAACTTATAATTGTTAGCATTTGCGATGAATATTTTATTTTATTTATTCTTTTATAAAATATTCTTATTCATTTATAAAATATATAAACTTATATTTCTTAAAAAAATTATGTAAATATAAAAACAAGAGAATTTAAGTTTTTAAGAATAAAATTAAGCAAAAAAAGAGGGTTCATATGGGAATATTTTTATGAAATTAGATTTTTCTAATACTGATATATATTAATTAATATTTTTATCTATAATTTAATATTATTTTTTCCTTGCCATTTTTCTATTTTGTTATCACGTCCCAAAATTCGATCCCGTCATTAATAATTAGCAAAATTAATCATAAATAATAATAAATTCAATAATCAATGGATGCGAGTTTCGTATTGATACATCAATTGATTAAAATAAAAATAATATAACCTAATAACAAAATTTAAAAATAATGTGTCATTAGGTGGCTAAAATACTAACTAAACCATGACATCAGATCATACGTAATGAGTCATATCTAAATCAAAAATCTGAGTAACTAAACAATCAGGATAAAAGTCAAAATCCAACAATATTATTATAATGCATTGCCATAATTAAATAAATATATAACCAAAATTGTCTAAAATAAAATCCAACAATTGATTTTTTCCTAACCCTAATCTAAACTTTCTTCAACTACAACTCTTCAAACAAAACCATATCTTCCTATAAGTACCCGAGCTGCTAATCTGAAGGAGGATAGTGAAAAATAAAAATAAAAGTAGTCGAAAACTCAGTAAGGCATATGAATTTTATAATTAAACATACAATTTTTATTAAATCATATCGGAAGAAACAATTAATCGAATTTAGATGTAATGTCGTGAATTTTTATGTCAAATATGTATAACTTTTAAAATGTTCTTTTTAATTCCTTAATTTAAACGTGCTATGCACTTTTTATTTAAATATAATTTTTTTATAAATTAAGACCAGTAGGACTTTACCGACTAATGAGTAGATAATTGAAACTCTGATTATATTTATTTTCACATAACTAAAGGTCTTACGCTACTATTTAAAATCCGCAGGTATGCTGATATATATATAATCTCGTAAACGGGGGTCGAATGTCGTTTTCATCTACTGATGATATGTTCGAACATTGATCACCACTATAATATACTAAGGCATGTCATATATACCACCCGTTGATTCTCCTATAATGATCCGATATATAAACAAATAAAAATTTTATTCAATTTCACATAATCATTATATTTTCTCATTTTGAAAAAAAAATTCTTAATTCTTTAATAAATCATAGAATTTTCCTCAAATTTCTTATTATATAATTATCATGCTGTGCATAAAAATTCTATAGAAATTTAAATATGTAAGTTTTTGAACATACAAAGCTACTGTAACGTACTGCTTTTCGAATATTATAATTATAGGCAATTAAGTTAATATAATCAAGATTAGATTTAATCCATGTGAAAAAATTTGGTTTCAGAAGTGGTAGAAGGCCTCAGCCGAGGAGCGCCCATCGGGCGCTCCCATGGCGCTGCGGGCACCCAAGCCAGCGTTGTAGCCCCTGCCGGTCGCTTGAGCACCCAGGACAAGCGCTGTTTTGCGCACGCTAGTGCCCGTTGGGTGCTAGCGCCAACCAGAGAAATAAAAATCCCATGAGGATTTTCGGGACTCAATTTTTTGGATATTCCACATGAAGGAGAGAGAGAGAGGGAGAAGAGAGAAAGGAGAGATCGAGCCTCTCAGGTTTGAATCCGATTTGGAGCAAGTTGGAGAAGTGATAAATTGGATCGAGATAAGTGTACTTATATCATTTTCTTCCTCTTGTTGTAATTTTCATTTGTTCAGCCCGAGTATTCTTGTTCCAATACCCTCCAAAATATGTATTTTACGGAACCCATGACTTAGCATGATTTATTTATTGTTTCGGCATCCAATTTCCATGTATCGTGCGGTTTTGTCTTAGGCAAAATCCTAACCCATTCCACGAACCTTTTACCAATTTATTTTGGGTTTTATACATGATTTAGCTTTAAATAATTAAAATCCATATCATGAATATGGTTATTTATTGATTTGGTGTCCGATTTTCAAGTTTTGTCCGATTTTGTGCACGTGAAATCCTAACCCTGCGCCCGGCACTATTCACCAGATTTATTTGGGACGTTTGTATGATTCCACTTTGTTTAATTGGTAATTAATTACATGTAATCGTATATGTTCAATTGTATATTTTAGAAATATTATTGTGAAATATTTGTGAATGGATTTATCGTCCGAGAGCTCTAAAGTTATATTTACCCTGATGTGGTAAGGATTTTCTAAACTTCTCCATGCTTTATGTTAAATTATACATATGTTTAAAGTCATGAGAAAACTTAAGTTACCAAGCAAATGATAATATATATCTATAACTAAGGAAAATGAGAATTCGACAAAGTATAAGAAGGGAGTCCACAATTTGATGTGTTCGATGATCCGTTCTCTAGGGAGTGAGAACTTTGTATAAGAATATGGTGGACCATCCCTTAAGAATAAGTAATCATAAAATTGGATCAAGAATTTATATTTCAGAGGGTAGTATTTCCTAACATACCTTAGGATACTATAGTGATAGATCGAAGAATGCTCATGGACCACGAGAGATATTCTGGTAGTGTATTTGTTATTTGACTCTAGGAATTGGCACTGTCCGTCACGGGACGTTAAAGTTACGTAGGTAGCATATCTGTTTTTTGGCCCTAGGTATCGGTCACCATCCGCCATGAGACGTTAAAGTTGCATGGGTAGCATATATGTTATTTGGCCCTAGATATCGGGCATCGTCTGCCACGGGGCGTTAAAATTAAAATTCGTGGGTAGTGCTTTAGAATGTGTAGGTGCAAACACATTTTATTCCTTGATCGGCTACTCCGTTAATTGGTAAGGCCTATCGACTCTGGTCCACAAAATAAAGAAATTATACATGTTCTAAAACCTAAAAAAGATCAGTAAATCAGGAAAGATAAATATATTTTAAAAAATATATTTGATCATGATTTATATTTATACATCTTTATTATACTCATATATATTCATCTTCTACTTTATTTTACATATTTTATTTATTATCTTTAATTATATTACATTTGCTAAGTATTTGGCTTACCCTTACTGTTTTTTGTCTCAAGATAAGCACGAGCTTATACCCGATATAGTGGGGTAGAGAATTAGAAGTCGGCTAGGTTGAAGACTTGGATGATAATCTTGATGACTTAGTTTTTATAGAATTGTACCACTTTTTATAGAGTATTCTGTATTTTTAAGAGGGTTTTATATATTGATTTATGTGTATGATGGTGATATTCATGTAGTTTAATTTTTACTGTATTTGATGAATATATATACTTTCGCAGGTCTGTATGATTTGTTTGAGAACCTAGTGGCATCTTGTCTGAGCCAACGTCATACCCTGAGTTATGACGTTGGTGCCACGTGTTTGTCGTGGCTATTTTTGGATCCTGTGATATAATGTGTGATTATATATTGTTTACTGTACGGGGTTTTGTACAGGTTGTATTTATTTGGCGGTTATTTTTCTATCGAAACTTTATTAGATTTTAGTTAAAAAAACCGGTCCGTCATAGTTGGTATCAGATGCCTTAGGTTTGATCTGAATCTTATGTGAAAATTTGGACAAAGTAAGATAGATTGGATGAGTAGATGAAGGCGTTAGACAATTAAGATAGATCGGATGGTTCTAGTTATCCTAGTTTGAATGACTTAGATTAGAACTAAGTCAGAATCAGTAGTTAATCTCAATCGTCTAGTTTCGGTGTCCTAATTTGTATCTTAATTAGGTTAAGTTAATTCACTTGGGCTAGGATTAAGATTAGAACCCATTAGTTATATTTGACCACATAGTGTTTAGCGCCCTGGTTAATATTTGAGTTGAGTTATGATCTAACCCATGTTGTTCTTATTTCAAAAAAGATATCTGTAACTAATCATACCGTCCAGTCGAAGGTCAAAATGTGGAGGTGGTCAACCACGTAATAAAAAGGTCAAATGTCTGAATCTGTTGAGTGAGATGGTGAGACTTGAAAGTCTTAGAGGATATAATCCGGGCGAGAATCAGGAGAAAGAGAAGTTATCAGGGATGCTTAAATAGCGTACCAAGTGAGGCGGATAAGATGAAATTGATAGCTCGAGGTCAAGATGGCTTGGAGTCGATTTCTGATACTAGCGAATTCGAGGATGTCGATTTAAAATTGATTTAATAGTAATGATCAAGTTCTTGAATCTTTGGGTGGTACGGATCTTGCGGAGGGTGAAATGTGGATCATGAGGATTGAAATGGTGTTTGCGGTGATCCGATATCCGAGAGGAGACAAGGTAATATCTACCTCATATAAGTTAGAAGGCAAAGTCAACCTCGAACGGTTGATGAGAAAATAGCCATGGGTCGGGAGGATAAAGAGATATCGTAAAATATGTTCGCGGATGTATTTATGGATAAATATTTTTTGATAAATTTTGGGAGTATATCTCAAATTGTGGACAATTCAGCCACATAATTAAGGATTGTCCTTATTTCGTGGGTCAGGAAGTGAAGAAGTCTGATGCCTTGGATCATCGTTTTATAGTGAAAGCATAAGGTGTAGAGGTGTCGTCCACTGTGATGGAATGTTAGGTTTTCAGATTTTGGTGTTTTAGTACATGTGTTATTTTAGAATTCCGAATATGTATTTTCGTTGTGTTTCTTAGGTTATTTATTTGTTTGAGGACCATAGATTTGCACTAGTTATATCGATATTTGAAATATTTTTTCGGGACCGTAGATATAATCGGTTGGGCTGAATTAGTTTGTTTTGTGGTACCGATCTTTGTTATGATATTAATGATGATTTAATTGATCGGTCACCATGCTTGTATGAATCCGGTTGGTAAGGATATTATGTCTTGCAATTGGATTGTGAAATTTTGAGTATGAGTTAGAGTTGGTCGATGTATCAGAAAATTGTTATCGTTTTGCCTACAGGTTGGGTTATGGGGATCTATGCTAAGTTTGTCTAGTAAATGAGATCACACCTAGAAGTCATCTTGTGGTCACTAAAAAGTTTTGATTGTGTAAGAAATCGAGGATGTTTCTTAAAGAAAAAAATTAGGTTAATTGATCAGTAATTCGATGTCGTGCTGAAAACAGCACCGGTATTCTTAAGAATTTCGTATAGAATCAAGGAAGCATTGGTCAGGTGCCGCTTTGGATGCTTTAGGACATCTAAGTTTGGTAAGTAATAAGAACTGACAAGGTCACTTGTCGATGACTAAAGATTTAGATTGTTCGGAAGATGAATGGATTGACTAGCGAGCATTGTGAATTAATTGGTGGTTTAGTTGATATATCCCAAAGACTCGATGATTTCTAAGATCGACCTATATCCATAGTATTGTTAATTATGGATGATTTAGAGTTGTGTCGTGGCAGCATTCAGAATAAAGATATGGTCGTTGCAATTGTCGATAATGCCATTTGGGTTTGTAGGTTCGTTGACATTTCTATGGATTTTATGAATTGGATCTTTCTACCATATTTGAGGCAATATGGTGATGGCCTCATCAAGGAATACATAGAATTATGGGAGATGTATGAACTTTGTTTGAGAATTGTGTCATGGATTAGGAAGGCAATTAGCCGTATGCCCAATCGGGGGAGAATATGAGTTTGATAAAAGGAAGTGTCATGTTGAGTATATAGTTTCTTCGATAGCATGAATATGATGCTTTTGATAAATATTTAGGATTATATTTTTCCTGTATCGTATGTGGGTGGTTGCCATTGGATTAAGTAGGGGAGAAATTCATGATCAGAGTTACTCCACCTATGGTTTGTAGTTAGCAATGAAAGTCCCTCCTTTGAGGACTTATAGGTGTTGCTTTTGGAGATGATTATTTTCAAATGATTTTAACAGTCTGAATAGTTATGTCTTAGGAAGAGATGACTATATGATAGTGCAACTAGGAAAACCTATTCAAGAATTATGATGATGAATCTTAGCGTCTTTTAAGGAAAGCAGACATTAGTACTGATAATAAATGTTGGGAGTTCTTAGACTTAATATACTTTCGATGCTTCGTAGGAAATGTGAAAGGTGAGCTGTGAGTAGGTTCCAATATTTGGGTTATGGGACGTCGTGCTCTTAATTTGGAAGACATAATCACATTCGGAGTATTGAAGTTATGAAATTATGAGATGAAAAGTCCTTATGGTTTTACTTCGGGGTTGTTAGAATGGCAATGATTTTGGGTGTATGAATAATTGTGGATTAGCTTTCAAGGATGGTCCATTTATCACGAATTTGGGTAATATGTGCGGGTCAACTGGATTGGCTCGTTGGTATGCCAACGAAATAATAAGCTTGCTGAGCATTTGGGTTTCAAAACCTAGGTGGTGATTTGAGGCTATGCCGAATTTTTGAGTGATCATCTCAATTGTATTTTCTAACTTAATCGTGATCTGAGAATTAAGGACCTTGCTTTAATTGTGTTGATATCTTTGAAATTTCTCCTAGGCTTATAGTTGTCACGTAACCTAAGTATCCAACATGGATTAATGAATTTGGTTTGCAATAGGATTTTATTTTAGTGCGCAAGTAATTGGTAAATCAGAGTAGTGCAGTGAGCGAATGACCATATATTTTAAGGTTCAGTTTAAGGTTTGAAATGAAAGGTTATTTTCGAGGCTTAGGATGAATTGAAGTAGAAGCCCATTAATTCGTTCAAGGATTTGAATTAAGTCAAAAAAATGGTCAATAAATTTGAGTTACTTCCAATTTGGTGGATTATCGTGAAGTCTTCCTTATATTGATAGTTGAGGAAAATATGCAATCAAAATAAGCCTTTCTGAAAAATTAGGAATTTATCTTGTGATATATTCCAACCTAGAATTAAATAGGAAACATTAGATATTGGAAATGAGGATGATTCTTTTGGATAAATTTTTTAGGAAAGATATTTTTTTCAAGGATGTGAAGTAGGAATCTGAAAGGATATTTCTTCGTATATTGAAATTTGAGGTTTTTAAATTTTGAGGACAAAATTTTTATAAATGTGTGAGAGTTGTAACGTACCGATTTTTGAATATCATAATTATGGACAATTAAATTAATATAATCAAGATTAGGTTTAATCTATGTGAACAAATTTAGCTTCGAAAGCGGTAAGAGGTCTTGGCCAGGGGGTGCTCGCTGGGCACTGGCCGGTGCTCGAGCCCTGCTTGAAAAATAAAAATCCTGTGAGGGTTTTCGGGACTCATTTTTCGTATATCCCATGCGAAGGAGAGAGAGAGAGGGGAGATCAGGGCTTTCTGGTTCGAATCCGACTTAGAGCTAGTTGGAGAAGTGATAGATTGGATCGAGGCAAGTGCACTTTACCCTTTTCTTCCTCTTATTGTAATTTTTATTCGTTTCTCTTGAAGATTTTTGTTCCGAAACTCACCCAAAACATATATTTTGTAAAACACACGACTTGAGCATGATTTATTTATTGTTTCAGCATCCGATTTTCAAGTTCTGCACGGTTTTGTCTTGGGCAAAACCCTAATCTGCACCCCGGACCGTTTATCCGTTTATTTTAGATTTTATGTATGATTTGATTTTAGATAACTAAAACTCATGTCTTGAATATGGTTATTTACTGATTTGGTGTCCGATTTTTAAGTTTTGTCCGGTTTTGTGCACGTGAAACCCTAACCCCCCATCCCGACACTGTTCACCCGATTTTTTGAAACTTTTGTATGATTCCACTTTGTTTAATTGGTAATTAATCACATGTAATTGTATATGCTCAATTGTATATTTTGAAAATATTATTGCGAATCGTTTGTGAAGGGATTTATTGTCCGGAGCTCCA
>JAOVVI020002638.1:4536-20678 GCA_028571085.2 Nepenthes alata | reverse complement strand
ATTTTTGGTATACCCATCACATACATATACATACATGTATACATATATATACATACATATACATACATATATATATATATATATATGTATATATGTATATATACATACATTTTTAAATATATACATATATTTCAATTCTTAAGATATTTTATTTTGCTCCTCTTCTTTTTATTTCTTCAATCGGTTGAATGGATTGACAAAATAAAAGTTCCATATAATTTATTTGCGTAACTTTATTCCAAAAATTCTTCCTTGAGAAATAAAGCCTAAATAATTAAAATACATATTTTAATTATGTAAGTTAAGTAAAAATTACTAGAAAATAATAATAAATAAGTAGGAATAAAAAATACAAAAATTAGTGTTCATCAATTGGAAATTTGATGGACCTTTGTACCATGAAAGAAGTTTGAGGTTTTGTGAAATTTAATGAGTTAATTTACAATGCCCCTATAACAAAATATCATTATGATGAAGCTCTCCATGTTTCTTTTTGATGTCATTGATTCCTTGGGGAGATGTGTATACAATTCATAATAATCTCTGATATTATGACATATACTGCTGTAATTTTTTTCTTTAAAATTATTTCTCCTTGCATGCAGTGACTTGCAACTTTTTAATTTCCTTAACTAGATCAATCATCTCAGTGTAATCAGAACTTTTCTTATTTTTTAAAAATCTACTGTGTTCAAAATTTCTTTTGGCTGATAATATAATGCATCTATAAAGTTAGTTTGTTAAAAGCTTTTATCACAGTAATGATGATTTGATTTCCTTACGAATGTTAGGCAAGGAAAACAAACTATTCAATGATAAATTCTCACAAATTCTGTCTTGATGACTTGCACCAAGATGCATATGCATTTTATCGCTTTACATCATTTACATTACGGTGCACTCTTGATTCATTTCTGTTCTTTCCTTTCTGATTGGTTTTGTTAGACTAACTTAATCCATTGATACATAGGCCTTCAAAGCACTTTTGACATCTACACCGTCAGATGATCAATTAACAGCTTTGGGAGAACTAATGTACCAGGTAACATGATTTTTTTTTTTTGGCTATCTCTTTGATTTTTCAAGGGATTCAAATGTTAATATTTTATTTTCAAAAAACTTGAATCATTGATGCAAATATCATTCGATATGCATCAATATCACAGTCCCTGATACTGATATTTTTTTTATACCGTAATAATATCGCTATATATTTTTCCATATCAGCCGATAAGGCATTGTTAGCTTATTTTAGAAACTTTTTTTTCCGTCTAGTATATTTAATACCAATAAGTATTTTCCGATATATCTGTTACTAATACTATTGCAATCAATACTGATACTAATGCCAATATTTTCATCCATAGTTTGAATGCTTACTTATCTAGTAGAGTCTAGATGTGAGGGTGTCGTGGTGAGGAAGACTTAGAGATGTACAAGTAATAGCTATCTATTTTTTGTTGTTATGTTCTGAAAATATTTAGACCAGCTACCCAAGTTAAATTTCTAATCCTTTTCCGTTGGGTTGGGGTTACCATTCACTTTATCAACATGAATGATGTTTCACATTGTTGTGCAGATAGCAGAATTATAAACAGGAAACATAAAAAGTGAAACAATTAATGTTCTTGTTGGTGTGTCTTGTTTTCCAGTGCCATTACAGTTACAGTGCTTGTGGACTTGGCTCAAATGGTACAAATCGGATTGTAGAATTGGTGCAAGAACTGCAGTACCACGAATCCTCAAAATCTGAGGATACAACATTATATGGAGCTAAGATAACCGGCGGAGGCTCTGGAGGAACAGTTTGCATAATTAGTGGAAACTCTCTACGTGCCAGCCAACAAATCCTTCAGGTAGATTTACCCCGTTGTCAGTGAATAAAAATGTGTTAGATGATTTTGAACAAATTTTAACAATTTTATCTTTCAGAAAGTGGTTTAAATTTAATGCTCATGACCATAGAGAATGCGAGGACATTCACCACCGTAGGCACAGCATATAGAAATTGTAGCACCTTGGCGACATTGCAATAAGATATTGCAGGATCCTTACAAAACCAGAGTGAAGAACTCTAGTACAAACTGCAAACAATGCTAGCTTAATCAGCTCTATTAATCTTGCAATGACAATAGTCAAGACATGTTGCTGCACTTGCTTTTGAAGAGTGACCAGTGAAAGACAGAATGGACTCTCGTAAAGGAGCTGACAGTGCCTGAATGTCCTCAGGAAGAATCATGTAAAGTTGTGATAAGTCTCTGTCTCTGAACTGCTTTAGGTCCAAAATACAGCCTTTCTTGGTACTTCAAAAGGCCTTGGTGAAATGAATAATGTGGGTATTCCTGTAAATCAATGCTTAAAGCTGCTATCAACTTTTGTGACTGGGTCACCAACGTAACTTCAAAAAATTTCCTGTAATAGTGTTGGAATAACAGATGTTATTGCATGCATTCAGAATGCTTATCCCTTCTATATAAGGCATCACCCACAGCATTCTCTGCTCTTTTTTTTTTTTTTGGCATTCTATAGTATCTTGAAATCCTAAAAGCTTGGTTAAACTTCTATATTGCAAGACAATAGTATCGTTTTTCCACCAATGCTTGATACTGGAGTGGATGGTTGCTTCCAAGCCCACGTCCTGGTTGTCATTGCTCAATCACTTCCTTCTTCTGGTCTGTTTTGTTTTGATGATAAAAGGATTGTGTTGCAAGTAGTGTTGCCATTTACCGACTGTATTGACGATGTCTAATAACTCCCTTTCATAGGCTGTAAGGTTCTCCGACTCCAAAGGGCTTGTTGGTATAAATCATGGGCCTTGTTGTAAGGTAGAACCCGTATCAGAAGATGAAGTATCAGTTTCTACAATGAAAGGAGTTGAAAAATCAATTAGAGCCAAATTGGAGCTGTGGTCCAGCTATTTTAAGTTGATGAAATGCATGATCTGATGTAATAACCATTGGAAGCCATCTTTCTTTATTAAGTCAGTCAATGGTGTACTGATAGTCCGGTAATTCTTGGTAAACTTTGTATAATACCCTGTAATACTTGAAAAATCTTAGTAGCCTTCTTATTTCAAGGTGTAGGCCATTGAAGCATAGCTTCAATTTTGTGAGGATCAGTTGTTGCTCCAGTGGAAGAAATTATATGGCCCAAGTATTTAATTTGTTTTTAGTCAAAGACACTTGGATTGTTTATCAAATAAGTGATTGTCTTAGTAGGCTGAAAACAACAATAAGGTGGTCAGGATCAGTATGAAAAGCTGGGTCGTACACCAGAATGCCATAAATACTGGGACAGACTTCCTGAGGTAAGGAGCAAAGATGTGGTTCATCAAAGGTTAGAAATGTCACATGATGAGACCAAAGGGCATGAGCAAGAGTTGTAATCTCCATGTTAGGTTCAATGCCTTTGTGATGCATTTAGATATGGTAGCCAGATGTGGGGTTGAGTTGAGAGAAAATGGTTGTTCCTTGTAGTTCACCAAGCAAGTCATCAATTATAGGAATGAGAAACTTATTCTTGATGGTGATATCATTCTACAAATCATTTTCTTCACTAAAATGACAGGAGAAGAAATTGGCTTTAGATAGGTTGAATTAAATAGGAATTGAGCATGTCAGTGGCTTGTTTTACCATTTCATCCTTTTGGTGGTGGCTATGTTAGTATAAGGTCTTTTATTGACAGGTTTGGCATTGGGAATTGATGGAATTTGGTGATCTTGAAATCTTGGAAGTGGAGGCTGGAAATGGGTAGTAAAAATGTCTTGAAATTGGTTTAACAATGAGTGATGGTGTCTGTAATATGGACTATTGTGGGAGACGAAAAGATATGTACCAAAAATCCATTCCTTTGCTAGTCCCATTCATGAATTGATGAATTCGTGATCATAGCCAAGCAATATTGTTTAGTTTTACCGTATGAGTTTCTTGGCCATTGTAATGGAAAGACACTGGAAATAGAATACAATTAGACTCTGATTACTGAACCAATGTACTCCCAATACCATATCATTTTTTTCAAGTGAAAGATTTCTATGGAATGTATGGTTCCTCATTTTCCAAGAGAAGTTCCTTTAAAAAGATGTACTCATCACCTTGCTGCCTTTTGATACTGTCACATAATGAAGTGTCTTCAATGTGGCACTTGATAGCTGATGCAATGGATTGATCTAGGAAGCTGTGGGTGCCTCCATTATCAATGAGAATAGTAGGTTTATTTTGCACATAGCCTTTTGCCTGGATTTCCTGACAAGGCATTCATGACAGTTTCCATGTATCTTCTTTCTGCAAGTTATCTGGTTCCTTCTCTGTTGTATTTGGCTCTGCCTCAGATTCTCAAGCATATAGTTGTGGTCTGAGGTAAATTTCTTAGAACATTTTTTAACAAATGACAACAGCTCTATTGCCTCAGATTCTCAAGCATAGAGTTGTGGTCTGAGTTAAATTTCTTAGAACATTTTTTAACAAATGACAACAGCTCTATTTTGGTCCATAAAAAGCGGGGTTTGTGTTTTGGGCTGGAGAGTTGATGGCTATAGGGTTGGAAGGTCTTTTGGAATGATTTTTGCACTGGGAACCGTATTTGTCAAGAATGATGGCATTCGTTTTGTTATAGGCTGGTCTGTAGGGATTTTTGGTTTGTTTGTCTAAAGCATTGATGGATTGTTCTTGAATTCTTGATATCAATCAAAGCAATCACTTACATTATGTTTGGTAGAGTGGAATTTGAATTCTATTCTAGGCCTTTTTTTGGTGGAATAATAATTATACTGTTTGGTTAGTGACAGGCTTTAATAATTTGACCATTTGTCTGAGTTCTTCCTTGAGACCAGTCATGAAGGAAGAAATAAAATAAGATTAAAGAAGTTGGGGGGAGAGATGGAACATCAGTGCTCTGAGTTCTTCAAATATTCTTGGTATCCCTCGTCAAATCTTTGATGGAGTTTATTAAATTCTTCAATAACAATCTTACAAGGCTTTTCACCAAATTTCTTGCACACATCTTCTTTGAAAACATCCCAAGTTACTCTACCCAATTGTAGTATGCATGCTTGATACCATCATCAGCCTTGTGCACCAAATACATAGACGTGATATCCATCTTTTGAATTTCAAGCATGTTAAAAAGCAAGAAATACTCGATCACATTTCCTAATCCAACTGTGAGGATTCTCTCCATGGAAGAAAGGAAAATCCATCTTGGGAGGATGCATCAGTGGAGTGGATTGAAAGATATGTTCTACCTAAATCACATTAGGATTGATCAAGATAGGGCCTTGCTACATGATGGTTGAACTCTATTGCCAGATACAGCCCTGTCATTTTGGTTCTGCAAGAAAGCGTCCATTGATGCCATCATGGTATCCATTCCTCTCCAATCTGTTGCGGGACTGTATGCTGAAGAGCTTATTTTTGTTCTTGAAGAGGAATTATGGTTGAATATTTTGAGTATAGTAATGTGTTCCTGAAATTTTTTGTTGGACACCAGCCCGTATGTCTGCTTGCAACTGGATAAGTGGATTATCCAATTGCCTTCTTGCTTTGAGGCATTATGACTACTGTGCAGAAATGAACTGGAAACCAAAGCTAATACCCGTTGTGATGTAGACTCACTACAATCACTGGCAGAGAAGTTCACTAGACGAAGTCAGGATAAGAAGAGACGGGAGAGATGAGTAGCTTAGAGAGAAGAGAGAGAGATTGAAAGGGAGATCAGAAGAAGACAGAAACTAATCCAAGAGAGAAGTTCTGCTCATTTCATTTCACACCCCTTCTGTTACATTGTATTCATTTCATGCCCCTTTGTTGTATGTGTTCATGCAATTCAATGTTAACCACTCATTTTCAACTGCTTGGTAACTGATCCTACATCGTGAGCAACTAACTAAAATTGCTAACAAAAACACTGAAGTGGTTTGCAGATATGGAAATTGCAGCTTGTATAGTTGTTGCTTCTGCTAGTTGTGTTCTTTCCTTTCTTCATTTCATTCACTATGCAACATGTTTATTCTTGAATTTTTCTAAAGGCTGAAACACCGTATATAGCAAACATGGTGTCTAAGCTTGTCCCCACCCCTAGAGTTGTCCTAGTTCACAGGGAACTAAACTTTTTAAGTGAGCTTCCAGTGATGAGGTCAGGATATAGAAGCATATCCAGTGGGCAATGTAAATTCTCCACTGTCAATACAATAGGAGTTTTTTGACTAAATGAATTTCATTGACATATCTGTCCCATTAATAAGGAGAAATATTTTCTAATTAAACTATAATTACAGCCTATCATATCTCTTAATTATTGCCCTAATTATAATCATCCTTAATTATAAAAAATAAATATCACCTAAACATGGAAATTAAATATTGTGTAATATTATGCATAATATTTATATTATTGACATCTTCCTCAAATTGATGTTAATCAATCAAGAAGTATCAATTTATCAATCATTAATTGACGTACTTGTGGTGGTAGAGCCTTAGTGAACACATACGTTTGAAAATTGGAGTTGTGTGGCACATTAATGATATGTTTATCAAATGCTTTACAAATAGAGTGACAATCAATTTCAATGTACTTTGTGTACTCATGAAAGATATAATTGGAGGCAATCCGAATAGCACTAGTTTTATTAGCATGAAGTGGAGTAGGTTAGAGTTAAGGAATGTTATGTTCGCTTAATTGACCCCGAAGCCATACAATCTCAGAGCAAGCAAAAGATATAGCATGATTTTAAGATTTAGAGGAAGACTTTAAAACGCAGTCTTGATTCTTTCTTTTCCAAAAAATAATAGCATTATCAAGAAATATGCATTAACCAGTGGTCAAATGACAAGTATCATACCATCCAGCCTTATCAGCATCACTAAATCTTTTCAATTGCAAAAGATACTCTATGAAAAATATAACTGTCGGCCAAAAATACCCTTTGGATACTAAATAATACGTAAGATTGCAACTAGATATGCATGTCAAGGTGTCTATATAAATTGACTAACCTTTAGGGGGAAAAAAGTGAAGTTTGGTCCAGTAATCATCGTATAATTAAAACTGTCGACTAACCAGCGGTATATAAATAAATTAGATAATAAATCTTTCTCTTTTTGTCTGAGTTTCAAATTTATCTCCATTGGTATAAAAATCGAGTTTTCTGACTAAAAATCAACCAAAGTATAATCTCTTATGTATATTTGTATTGATGTAAAAGCATGCCTGTATAGGAAGTATACACCTTAAGGCCAACGAAGTATTGTAGTAGAGCAAAATCTTTAAGGATTGTCAGAAGAAAAACAATCTGATAATTACCTTTATTAGAAAGATGAGAATCGTAGTAGCTTTGGATAAATTTGAAATTAAGGTGCAAAATTCCTCAAACTATGCATGTGATGCCTATTTTAACCCGTATAGGGATCGGTTTAGTCAACAAATTTTAGAAGTAAAATGAGTAAATATGTCTAGAGAACTCATGTATATTTCTTCTTTGAGATTCTCATATAGAAATATATTTTTCACATCTATCTATCAAAATGACCATTCATTTGGGGTAGAATTAGCAAGAATGGTGCAAAGGTCTCCTCATAGTCAAGACTATATTCCCATTAATTTCCAATAGCTACAAGATGCACTTTATATTTATCTATGGTGCCATCGAGCCATAGCTTGATAGTATACACTCATTTGCATCTAATAGGTTTCACCTTATTTGGAAAAGGAACGATGTCTTAGGTATGGTTTTCCTAAAGAGCTTGAAGCTCATCCCGCATAGCTTGCTTTTAACATGCTTGAATAGAAGCACGAGAGCATGACCTGGGAATAGAAGCAGCGTCCAAAGTCACTTGAAGAGTTGAATGAGAAAAATCATATCTATGAGGAGGTCGTTTGATCCAAGTGGACCATCAAGTTTCAAATGCAATAAAATCAAGCGCACGGTACAATGTCAGGAAGATGTTGTGGGTGACGCCTATGATATACCATGTCAGGCTTTAATCGATCAATAAGACAAGACATGTTATTAAAACTAGGAAGACCAATTAAAAGGGTGTCAAGAATGACACAAGATTGAAAGAAATGCTAGTTTTCGAAGACCACGTGACAAGAAATATAAAGTTTATTGGCATCCACATCATAGCACACATTTCCCTTTATGAACATTATTGTACCCTAGAAAAACGCAATGACCAACTTAAGAAGCAAGTTTGGGATGTTCAATTGCAGGCAAGTGGACAAAGTATGCAAAACCAAAAAAAAATGGCAATATTCAGGTGTAACTCTGCATAGATGATTTGGAAAATGATTTATCAAATAAGCAATTGTAGACAAGATTTCTACTAAGAATCTAGTCAGCATAGAAGATTTGATTGACAAGATATGAATAATATCTAGAAGATAATGATGCTTATGCCCTATTACCTCATTTTATTGTGAAGTGTAAGGATAAAAACAATGGGAAATAACACCCTTTTTGTTCAAATATGTCTTGAAATAATTTGATATATATTCCTCCTAGAATTAGAATGCAATTTTTAACACACATAAAAAATCATGTTTCAACCAAAGGCAATGAAAGTTTGAAAACTAGAAAACACCTCTACTTTTAAATGAATGAAATATATCCCAGTAAAACATCTATAATAATCAATAAATATGACAAAATATTTGTACTAAGCTTTCCAGTGACTAGACTCATACCTCATACATCATATAAATTATTTCAAAACTTATAAAAGCATGAGTTCCATATGAGGGAGAAGATAAAGGTTTACTTTTATTACAAGTTTACAACAGGTACAATTAAATGATATTAAGAGATGAAACCTCATCTTTATTGCCCAAATATTTGTGTTTTATAAGATCAGTTAAGATGATAGAATCGGGATGGCCTGATTTCTTATAACAGACAGCACCATCTTTAGTTACATTTGAGTATGCTAGAGAAATATTTGAAGAAGAGAACTATAGAAGACACTGTTGTCCCTCTTTAGGCCCATTTTTTTTGTCACCTTCCCTGACACAAGATCCCACTTTAGGTTCACTAAAGTGTATGTTTTCTTTTCTTTCAGCTGCAGATCATCATTTCCTTCATTCATATTCCGTTAAGAGTAGACTGAGAAATTATTCTACGTTTTGAATTTTCAGGTCCAACAAAAATACAGAGTAGGAACTGGATATCTGCCATATTTATTTGAAGGTTCATCACCAGGTGCAGGGAAGTTTGGATATCTAAAAATTCGTCTGTCATGGCAGAAAGGGCTCTGATTTCCACCCATACGTTAGACAAAGTCTAAGGAGCAAGGATCACAATCGAGCTCCTCGTCTCTTTTCTCCCCCTGTTCCTTTCAATTGAATCTCCATATTTTTTTTTTCAATAAACTAATGCTGAAAATAGCATCTTCATGCCAGCATCTATTCGACTAAATTCTTTCCTATGAATTTCAAAATCAATAATCAGTAGTTGCTGCTAGTGATATGCCATTTTCAGATACCTATTAAGGAAATCGATGTTCATTGTCTTGTCACTTAATTTTGGAGTCATGCTCCCTTTTATTTTTTTTTATATTTTCGTTATTTGCATAATACAAGGAACTACTAGTGATATGCCATTTTCAGATACCTTAATGTATTTATTAAGGAAATCAATGTTTATTGTCTTATCACTAAATTTAGGTGTCATGCTATTACAAGACTATATTTAATTAATCCTATTTTAATTACTTCTGTCGATGGACTACATTTTCTTTCTTTGTTTTTCACTTTATTTTTGTCCTTTCATCTAGTTTTTGTTGTTTCTTTATTTGGTTGGGTGTTCAATTGGTTTTCGACCGAACAAGTTTTGCTCCAACTAACTTTAGTTGGATTTTTATTATATGAGGTTATTGTTCATGCATAGTAAATGCCAAAGAAGATATTATCCTTGATTTTTCTATTTCCCTTTATCTTCTCTCTCTCTCTCTCTCTCTCCCTCCTGCTGCCTACCTCTGCCTCTCTTTTTCCTCCGTAGAACTCCCCTCCCTCCTTTGTCTATACTCCCTTCTCCCCAGTGCTCCTGTGTTTGTCCATTTCTCCTGTTGCAGGTTGAAGTTATTGATGTTCGTATCATTTGATACTTTTATTGAGACCATGGTAACGAGTTATAATACCTTCGAAAGTGCCATTGCTGGAATTTTGAAGAAATTGTAGGCGGTTTTTAGGATTGTATAATATCATGTAGACCATATTGCCACCACTGTTTCGACCAATGCACAAATTTAACAATCCCTCAATGAAACTTTACTCTTTCTAACCCGAATTAAACGACAAACCTTGCCATGCGTAAATTCATTGTTACTTTCAACCCCAACTTTGTTCATGACGTTTTTGATTGGGATTTCACAACTGCAGTCTCAAACCCCACTCTTACTACCAATGTCTTCCAAAAGTTTCTCAACAAGAGCTTGAACAGAACTGAACTTTTCATCTTCAAAATAGCATGATTGTATCAATAACTTATGGTTGTCTGAAGCTACTCCTTTGTGAAGAAGCAATCTGAAACTAGTTATATTGAGTGCATCTGCACCATCGTCAGGCTGATCAAAATTATCTATGCTTTGGAGATGGAGAATCAACATTTGTACTCTCTTTACCTCGACTTTGACAGTGGCAAATGTAGTCACCATATCTCACATTCACATAGTCTAGACTGCTAATATCATGTGCAGCAATATTTTCATCAACTGTCATCCCTTTCAACAGATTTCTTTCTATAGGAGTCATTTGATCTATTCTAGTGGCCCGATGCCCATCTATCTTTGGATCAACCTTGCAGCTTGCTTTGCAAGCATCTTTCATAACAGTGATGCGCATGTCCCCCACTCTCAGTGTAAAGTATATCATTTAAATTTGAATCAGTCAAAGTTGAGTTCTCCATTACATGCCGCAGGGTTGAGCTCTGAAAATTGCTACATCTACAAACAGACTATGGATAATAAAAGCCTTAGTATCATGACGTTGTCTCTCTTCTGCAATCTTGCAAGATATGGATGCAACAAATTGGAACACATTTGCCCAAGGTGTTAGAAGCCTGTTGTCTTCAACATTTGCAAGACCAAAAAAACAGTGAGAAAGATAAGAAACCATCTATTGAGAAAGCTAAGAGTGAGATGAAAGGTCGGGGACTTGGGTTACATTCTTTGGGATGTGTTGTGAAACTGTTAGAAAAACTATCACACGTCCAACCTTATGCATTCATGAGATGATTGTATGAGCTTATAAGCACATTTTGTAGGCTATGATTGCTTCTATTAGTTTTGATAATATCACGGTGGCTGTATTTTTGAACTTGATGCTTGGTGTTCTTGAGGCTAGAGGCTCTGATCAGTCCTGCAACAACCATGTCCTGGAGTGGAAATGGTTGGAGTTATTTTTGTTGAAGCAATACAACTGGGATATTGCTGGCTTCAACTGTAGAAAATTGAGAAAATTCACCATTTCACGTGGATTATGACAGAAGTTGGGCATTGAGTTGGTTCCAAGGAATATGATATAAATTCTCTGGTTCCCTTCTGTAGAACAGATATAATCATCATGATCCCTATTCACAAGCAAGCATTATGTTCATCTGCTGACGGAATACAGCTATTAGAATCGTCCAAGACTGCTTTAGATAAAGGAAAACTTGAAGATATAGTAAATTATGGAACAAAGGTCTTACAGAGTTGATAACAGCTTGTGGTTCATATCATCTGATAATAGCAGGAGCCTACAGTCTCCTTGCTGTAGTGTTGTATCACACTGGAGATGTTAATCAGGCCTTGATTTACCAACAAAAAGCCTTGGATATCCATGAGAGGGAGCTGGGATTTGATCATCCTAATACAATGAAGGGCTATGACGATTTAGCTGTCTTCTATTACAGACTTTAGCATATGGCGCTTGCTCTCAAGTATGTGAAACGTGCACTCTATTTGTTGCATCTCACATATGGCCCATCTCAATCGAACACTGCTGCGACATACATTAAGGTGGCTATGATGGAGGAAGGCTTGGGAATTGTGCATGTTACTACTTGCATGGGGCTATAAAATGTAATAAGAGATTATTTGGTCCAGACCATATTCAGACAGCAGCAAGTTACCATACCATTATAATTACTATATCATTGATGGAAGCATATCCCTTAAGCGCTCAGCATAAGTACACAACTATAAAAATTCTTGGAGCGAAATTAGAACCTGATGATCTGCATACTCACGATGCTACTGTTTGGTTTGAGTACTTTGAATCCAAGGCCGTTGAACAGCAAGAAGTTGCCGGAACACTGCTGCGAAGCTTGCAGGTAGGAGCAATTATTCACCATTGAAACTCGAGTTTGAATATTCCATTTGGACTTTGTTATTTTTCGTTTTTTTTTTAGAAATTAATTTCTAGTATTATTATATTATTTAAATTGTTCACTAATCTAGGTGATGACGTATGGATCAAACGTTCGGATATAAAATTACAATAATCATTCCCGATGATTAAAACCCCGAGGATCTTGCCGTAACATAGAGTCAGATAATCTCCGGGTTGTACATTATGGGTTTATTCAGAAATAATTTCGACAAAAAAAAGCTTCACATTTTGATGCCCATTAATTTAAAAATAATAATACTTTTGATATTCAGTATCCCGAGATTATTTATTATTTTTTTTCTGAACCCTTTTTCTAAACCTAGTTGTTTTAAATTAATTTTTGTAATTTTTTTTTCAAAATTACATTTTTGGGATTTTTTTAATAATATAATTGTAAAATATATTTCGAAATAGTGTAAGTTTTAAAGTATTTATATTACCAGTATTTTTAAATCAAATTTATCTGGATTATTTTATGTATAATAAATCAAAAGTTTAAGCATTAAATTATTAATCAATATCCATAAGTTTTTATTATTATCTACATTTTATATTTTCGAACAATTTTTAAATATTTTTCTTTTTTCATTAATAAATAATTTATCTTTCAAATTTCTATATTTGGATTTTTTGTTATTGTTATATTATCAATTTTTATGATACTTTCAAATAGTATTTTTCTGTATTGTCAATCACTCTTTTGTAACTTCTGAATTGCCAATTTTAAATCGGACATTTATTTAATTTTGACTTTTAGTTACGTATATTATTTCAAATATATTTAGTTTTTGTATTATATTTTACACAGATAAATAACATTTGAATTGTAAATTTTAAATCTGACTATTTAATTTTAACTTGGGTACCTTTTGTTACCTTTTTAGTTACATATATTATTTCAAATATATTTAGTTTTTGTATTATATTTTTACACCAAAATTTATAGATAGTAGATTATTTTATCTATAATATGTTACAATTAAATTATGATGCGTACCTGGATCCGACTTCAAACAGTTATCTGATTTCGTTCACTGAGTCTGGACCCTACACACCACTACAGTAAACAAGAGGTCAGGTGTCGGTGGGATGTTGTCCCATCGAAAATACGCCGACGCTCAGGTCAACGACTAGCCTTCGAACTTCAAGAAGGTAAACTGATAAGTAAAAAGAGAGAGAGCGCGAGATTAAAATTGGTGGGAGTGTTGGCCTGTAGACGTAAGAGACGTTCCCGTAACTTATCGAGAGTATGGTTTCCTGACTTGATGTTCGCAAGGAACGAGTGGGAAATTACTTTCTGAAAGCGTGAAAGCTTAGGAGGACGAATCTCGGGGAGCGGGTGAAGTCTTTGGAATCTGTAGGCTTGGAGTGGGATTAGCAAAGTAAGAGATTGAGCGTAAGTATGCTCAAGGATTTTTGTAATAGCACTGCGTTGTATTTTTACGTCTGTGTTCGTGTCCTCCCAGAGTGGAGACTCTGTGGGGTTATATAGACGGTAGGGAGTGTGACCTTCCTTGGCCAAGAAGGCGTGATCCCTGCCTGGTATTGGGCGGCCTTCCTTGAGCAGGAAGGCTTGATTGACGTAATCTGATGGGATCGTTTCCTTTTTGAGCGGGTAACGGGTCTCCAGATTATTTGTCTTCCTTCTGTGCTTTTGTTACCATTAGACTCCATCGTAGGTAGGAAGAGAGAATCTTGCGCCTTCCTTATGGGAAGGGCGCTAAATCTGTTGATACTTTTTTTAGATGAGATTGGTTTCAAGGAAGGTATGAAATCAGGGAAAAGACCGTTGCTTATTGTGTACGGAAATGTCTGCCGTACTGGGCTTGGCACGTATTAGGTTTTATGTCTTTTTGCGGCCTGCTGCTACAGTACTTTCGGTCAACAGGAATGTTGACCGTCTTGAGGGAGCGCGTTGGCCGCCTGGTTGGCGCTCCGTGCGGTCAATGCTAGTGTTGACCGTCTAACACGTGTTTGAGTTTTTTTTTACTTTGGGCCATTTTTCTTATTGGGCCTGCCAGCTATGGGCCTACCCATCACTAGCTCCCCATGCCGGTGGTCAGGATTCTGGCCTCCGATATATTCATGATGGGATGCACTTATTTTTTGATGACGGAATCGTTGCCCTTCAGAGGAGGAGCCTTGAGTACTTCCAAAACGTTGATCGGATTTGTTGACCGTTTTTGGAAAGTTTTCGGACAACTTGGAGAAGGAAGTATTGGTCATTAGTCGTCCTATCTGAAAAGTGTGCCACGTGTCTCTATGTGGTATGCTCAGGATCCCAGCATTTAATGAGCTGGAGGATCTAATTTGATAGCCCCCTTTGGGGTAACGACACGCAGCGGTAATGATGGTGCACGCTTTTGAGGCAGTTTTCGTGTTCATACGGGTTTTTAAATCGCCTGCTTGTTTTACTTTGAATTTCCTACGCCTTCCTTTGTTTCTTCCTCTTCCTTATTCCGTTGAGAAGAAGATAAACTCTAGTCCTGACCATGGCCTCCGTCGCCGACATCGCCTCCATCCTGAGGGAAAACGATGTTAAAGTATTGTACGTGGAGTACAACATTCCACAGGAGATTGCCTTCCGCGTTCCAGGGAAGGACGACAGAGATTTCCTGCCGCCCACGGGCTTCGTGACCGTATACGAAGCCCATTTGAGGAGTAAGCTCCGCCTTCCAATCCCCGATGAGTTGATGTCAATTTTTCGGGCACTTCAGGTCCCCATCGCTCAGTTTCATGCCAACGCCATCAGGTATCTGTGCTCCATTTGTATTTTCCTTCGTCAACACTCGAGGTTGTTGACGATGTCAATGGTTAAGGGGATCTTCAAGCTTAATCAGGGAGCGGAGTGGATTTCTTTATCCCCCCGCGGTAGTCTCAAGATAAGTACCGCCATATACGACTCCCTAAAGAACTAGAAGAACCGGTTCTTTTATGTTAGTGTGGGTGAGTCCTACCCCTTGCCCAAGGAGTGGGGCCAGGTGCATGAGGTTTATACGGGGGCACCTTCGGAAGCTGAGATGGCGTCCCTGGAGTGGCTGGTCAAGCTCATAGAGGATAACCTGGGAGATTTCCGGAGAAACCACTTGGTCTCCCGTGTTGAGACAAAGAAGGCCAAGTGGGGGCCTCCGTCTCCCGTCCAGAAGCTGAAAATCCCACCGCCGGAGGTTCTGCAGAGAAAGAAGAGGAAGAAGGGTTTTGTTATTGGTCACCGCCCGTCTGATGCAAGTCCTCCAGTCCAAGGCAAAAGATGGCAGCCTCGGTGGCGCCTTCTTCGTCATCCTCAGGGCCTGACTATCTCTCTGCTAGGCGTTTTATGGGTGTAGGCACCGCCTCTGTGATAGAAATGGAGCTAGCTCTTGAGGCTTATGAATCAAGGTTGAGCGGTGGCGTTGTTCTTGCACAGCCTGCGCCGTCAGGGTTGACTCGGGATCCATCTATCGAGGCACTTGGGCCACAGGAGCCGTCCATTGGATCGCCTGCTGTGGTAATTTTGACTGAGTAGCAGGAGCTGATTTTGGAGCCCCCCACTGTTCCCAGGGAATCAGCCAGGACGGAGGATACTCCAGAGGATCCAATGGCGGAGTTCGTGGCTGAGATCGCCGCTAGCCTCGTCGACATGGGTCCCCTTCTGGGTGCCAGGCCAGACAGGCCAGCACGAAGAATTTGGGAGGTACAAATTCTATTGCCCGCCTTATATCTTGGTTTGCCTTTTCTAACCCCCCTTTTTTGTGTGCAGGCTGATAAAGTCTCGAGAACAGACATCAAGGCGTTT
>JAOVVI020002637.1:651-20680 GCA_028571085.2 Nepenthes alata | reverse complement strand
AGGGAACAATGGGATGAGGCTGCAAGTGTTCGCAAAGCAATGAAGGAGAAAAGAACAACTAAGCTTCCTGGTTCTAGATGCATTGAAATTAACAGGCATGGAAAAGGTAATACAATTTCATTCAAGGGATAGTTCTAGATGGGTTATTGCTTTTAGTGAGATATGGAGCAAAGATTATGCTGTGGCAGATCCATCAACATTTTCAGTGTCCCAGAGAATGTTGTAAGTGAATATTCTGGGTTATCAGCTGGGCATTTCATAGCACATTGATGAATGGATCTAACTAATTAAAAACAATATGCTTCTGCGAATATATCATGATGACACTTGAAGAAGTTCCCTAGGTATACAACAAGACAATTATATTGTGGGTCAATGCCATGGAAGCTGCATGTATAGCGTGTTGATGGATGAATTTTGTCTTTCGTGCAATTAATTGACTTCGCATTCTAGTCTTGTTTGTTGCTTCAAGGCTAAGATTCCTCTAATAATAAACATTTTCCCTACTAAGAACATATCATGATAGCACATGAAGAAGAGGCCCAGCTATACATCAAGACGTTTATATTGTGGGTCAATGCCATCGAAGCTTTGTAAGACTATTTCATGGATTTGATCTTCAGTCTTCTACAAGGTTTGAACTAGTCAGCTTCTTACTATCTTTTATACTGGCTTTGACAACTCAACTTATGGTATGACTGTGTCAGTGAACTCTTCAGCACATCTTTGGCATATTATACATGGAATTATTGATAATTGTGTGAGATCCACAAGACCATAATGCAAATGTAAACCCTGCATGAGGCATGCCTCTGTTGCTGTTGTCTTATATTTAGAGGTCACTACTTTTTCCCCACTCTTTATTGCCTTCCTGGCATTCTTTTTATTAGCTTGGGAGCTAGCACACCAATTCTTATAAATGTCCATATGAATTTTTTTTAAATAGTATTTTGGTTGCAGTGTAGTTTGTGGTATATATTAGCATGAATTCTGAAACTTTCTGAAGTAATAAGTACCAACCCAATTGTCAAAACATGTAAATTTGTCTTTATTGATTGTCCTTTATCCATTGCAAAGATAACAAGATGACCTATTAATGTGAAGTGCTTAATGTCTCCTATGTTGAGAATATACGAGTGATCTTTCTGTTTTATTCCTGTCCTCTTTCTTATCCATTTTTTCATTTGGTAAGTTAAATAGAGACATATTTCTTGTGTGCTTGTTTCCTACTATTGGATTGACTAACATTGGACTTGATATGTTTACACCTTGTCCATGGAAATGGCTTGAAAATTCAATTTTTCTTTTCTTCTTTTTTCTGAGGGACCATCATTTTGTAGAGGAAGAGTAAATAATCTTTCACACGTCATATTATATGCTCCATGGATAATAGAATGCTATGACCCCACATTGTTTTTCTAATCTATTTCTACTTTGGTAAGTAGTAGTTATCTTCTTTCAAGTTCATAATAATCTCATCACTCCTCAAATACCAATTTGTTATGTTCGATCATTAATGCTCTTCTGAATATTATCATTGATAGTCACAAGCTTCAACTCTTACATTACGAATTTCATCTGTAGCTGCGAATTTGAAGTTGTGCATAGATTTTTCTTATTTCTTCAAATTAAAGAATATTTTGTGATTACAGATACGTCATCTAGGTAAAAACACCCATTATTTGTTGAATTTTCAAGTATAATGTTTATATTCCATGTAAAGTTCTGCTGTGATCTTCTTTTATATTCAAGTCAAGTGGATCAACTAATACTCAGCAAGTACATGACAGCCATTTGGTCTCGAATATCATATATTCTCAATAATTTGCAAAGAAATGATAATTTGTGATATCATCGATGATTAAGAGGGCCTCGCTGATATATTGTATTGACTGATGTGAAAATATATTATAATATTATCATGATATTGAAAAATATTGATATTAAAGACCTTAATATCAATACTTATTAGCCAATATTTACATCAATGGCTGCACCAATGATTAGATATGAAAATAATGTAAAACCAGCGAAATTTATAGGCTTATACTAAAAGTTGATGCTTGTAGGTGTTACCTTAATGAAGATCACACTAGGAAAAATAAAAGTTAAAGTGATAAGTGGAAATGATCCCGAAAGGGTGACAAAGTCCCCAATGAATGGAATAGTTGCCGCCATAAATGTATTTCCTGCAATGAGAAGTGCTTGAAGGAAGAGTCGACGTTTTAAGTTTTCTGTTGAGTATATGCTCTAACCAAGTTTTAGGAACTTAATGTCAAGGGCCTCTTGTATTGTTGGGCAAACATCTGGGAAAGGGGAAAAGAGTAGTTATCTAATTCAAGATACCGCCACAATTGTAGAGAAATGCATGAAGAATAATGGGGTCAGCATCTCTTGGAAGTCATTAAGACAGTCTTCTGGTTGTTTTATATTAGAGAGCAGGTTGAGAATTGTAGAATAGGTTACATGCACTGATATTGGTGAAATATCGGCCGATATGTATCATTATCGGGGTTTTCTAATATCAATATTTTATGATATTGTGATAATATCATGATTTATTATTGTATTGAAAATATATCATGATATATCGGCTGATATGGCCCCACTGGCTTACAATTCTCATAATTTTTTTTTTCTTTCGATATGCTTGATGTTAATGTGTGTTATCCGATGTGTCCAATATCAATATGCATATGAATGATACTGATATCGATATTTTTATCCATCCTATACGATTTCGAGATAATTTAGACTCCAATTAGGGCCATCCTATTTTTTATCCTCATTGATGCGAGGATTACATTTAAATAATTTGGATAATTAGGATTCTAAGAATGCTTTAAAAGATACTGGACCCATCTCATAACTTTAGCCATTCAAGTTCCAAAATAAAATCCTCATCCTTAGAACTATGAAAGGAGTCATAACAGCTTTTGATATTTTGACCCTTTCATGTGAAAGAATTCCTGCAACTTAGATGTCTAGGATTATTACAATCACATTGAAATATGTCAAACCCATCTTGCAATTTCACTCATTCAGACCGTCAAAATAAAATCCTTGCTGTTAGGAATATGAATGGACACATTTTTCTTCTGCTGGGAAGCAAGAAGAACAATGCCATTCTGGGAGATGATGTTCTGCAGAAAGACAGTGGAGTTTATTAGGATCTTCACCCATTTTGCTGCACTTAGCTCCTTTGGGAGGTAGTCGGATACCTTTGAACTATACACCCGATGGCCTATTATACTCACACCGTATTAGACAGTCAATCCCATAGTATACTATAAGGATAAGGCTCTTTTCATGTTCTTGACAGTTGGATTGCGGAATATTGACTACATATTCAGGAATAAATTAAGATCCGGTGACATGCAACTGGACCGAAACCACGGAAAGACATGCCATTGCAATCCGAAATTGAATGGAACCGTGGTTAGCCTCTTTTCCGGTTTGGTTTAATAGTCCGGTTTGAGTTATTTGTTTAATGGTTTTTTTGGTAACCTTGCATAATTTATGAATGTTTAACTAGGTAATATTCTCAATACTAAATAAATAAATGAAAACTTAAAAGAATTGTATCTATAATGGTCGGTTTTGGTAACTGATAAATGAAGAACCATTAACATAAATGAATGTTCAACTAGGGAAACTCCTCGCTGGATGGCACTCCAACAGACCCGATCACAATGGCGTCTGCCTTCCTCTTTCGGGAAGGCTTCCTCAACTTCTGCTCAGGAGAAGGAGGCCCCCACTTGACATTCTTGGTCTCAGCACGAGAGACTAAGTGGTCTCTCTGGAAGTCATCAAGGTGGCCCTCCACCAAGGCAAACAACGACTCTATAGACTCCGTCGTCGCATCAGAAGGAGTCCCAGTGTAAATATTGGGCACTTTGCCCCACTCACTAGCCAACGGCCAAGACTCGTCCACGTGAATAAAAAAAGAACCGGTTCTTTCAGTTTTTCAGGGAATCGTATATGGTGATGCTAATTTGAAGACCGCCACGTAGAGCCAGGGAGATCCACTCTGCTCCCTAGTTGAATTTGAACAACACCCTGACCATCTCCACTGGCGTTCGCTTCGTATGTTGGCAAAGAAAAATGCATAACGTGCACAAGTACCACACAACATTAGCGTGGAATTGTGCGATAGGAACCTGAAGAGCGGAGAAGATGCCCAACAGCTCATTTGGGACTGGAATGCGCAGGCCACTCCTTAAGTGGGCTTCATAGATAGCAATGAATCCCTCAGGCGGAGAGCACGCCCTATCTTCCTTGCCCGGGACTCGAAAGATGATCTCCTTTGGGATGTTGTATTCAACATACAACGCCTTCACATCACTCTCTCTCAGAACCGAAGTAATGTCTACTACAGAAGAAGCCATGGATGAGGAAGTAAGGTGAGTTGCAATACACTTAGAACTTTTCCAAGAAGGTTGAAGGAAAGCATGGGTAATTTGAAAATGTAACGGATGGACTACTTAGAGAGGAGTGTGAACACCGAAAAAGTAAACCATCTCGTGAACGTGCGCCCATCATTGTTTCCACGTGTCGCTTCATGAACGGGTGCGGTCGAATCAGATCCTCTGGCGTATTAATTACCGGGATCATGATTAACAGTCCCGCGGATTATGGTGCATCACTTCAACTCCCACAAGTTCTCTCAATTCTGGCCTAGACGACCAATAAATTCGGTCAACATTTCCTTCACCAGTTCTCTAGATTCTGGCCTAGACGGTCAACGAATTTGGTCAATATTTTCTTTACCAGTTCTCCGAATTCTGGCCTAGATGGTCAACGACTCCGGTCAACGTTTTCTTCACCAGTTCTATAGATCCTGACGGACACCAAGTCACGTAACTAATAGACCTAGAGTCGCGGTCGGCTTCTTCATCAAGGTATCTCAGTCAAGCACGTCCCATTATGAACATGCTAAAGGTCAGAGTCCAGACCACCAGCATGGGGGCTAGTGATGAGTACGCCCATAATGGGTTGGCCCAAGAAGGATGAACGACCCAGGCCCATAAAGGCCCGTATGCGCCTGGACGGTCAACGCCAACCGTTGACCGGACGAAAGGATAAGGAGACCGGCAAAGCTCAATGATAGGACGGATGAGTGGCTCACGAGATGGTCAACACTTCTGTTGACTAGAGCGTCACCAATAGGCCGGCTTTAGAGCAAGCCTCACGTGGGCCAAGTCCAATTTGGCCCACACTTTCGTCTTCGATCAACAATGGTCTTCTTCCCTAATTTCACGCTCTCCCAGAAGGTAAATTTCATTGTAACGGTCATTAGTAGATTCGGCACATGTACCAGAAGGAAAACGTCAGATCCCTTTTCCTATCTGCAATAAACCCTAACAGTCACAAAGTATAAACGGAAGGCAATCGATCCAAGGAGCCATTACCGCCATTAAAGCTCCACGCTAGAAAAGGTAGCAATCCCCGCTAGGAAAGGTGGCAATGCCCGCAGAGCACGGGAATCAAGTCTTCCTGCCCAATGAAGGTCGCCCAGTATCACAATTGTAAAAAGCCCATATAGTTCTCACTCTATGACACTCTCAAAAATTCGCACACAAACTCTCACATTCATCAACGAGCTCTCTCTTTCTCTATTGCAAAACTCGCATGCTTTCAGTGAACAACTCTCTCTTTGCCGTTACGTTCCCAGTGAACACAGTGTTGAGAACCAATGCTCCTCGTGAGTCAGCAAAAGCCTCTCACGACGAGAGTAAACCCCCATCACAAATACTCCCCGCATTTTCATTTGCTTTCCTTTATCTTAACCTTCTCAATTTGAAAGTTATTTGCTGATTTGAGTGTCGGAGTATTTACGGTGGGACAATCCCCCGCATTACCTAAGCTCTTATTTGTTATAGTGGTATGTAGGATCCAGACTCAATGAATGGGGCCAGATTCAGACGATTAAATTGATCCGAATCTATTTAAAATTTGAATTCATGACGCATCAGTTCCTTATCTAAGATAGCAAGTGACATTTTTTCAACCTAATTATAATTCATTTTAGCTTATCGTTATTTAAAAAATATGTCATTTTTATTTAGTAGGCTGAGAAGCCCCATTTAAAAAGAGATTTGGGGGATTGATGAATCTCCTTCTAGTAGAGGAGAAAAATTCAATAGATGATATTTAAGATTCAGAAAATCATTATTTATAAAAATTATTTTATTATATTTTTATTATTAAATTAGATAGTTAATAAATTTTAGTATTATAAAATAAAAAATATATAAAAATATTATATATAATTAATGGGTACGGTAAAAAATGGGTTGACTAAATACTCAATTGGATAAGCAGCCCAGTGCTTAGTATGACAAGAAACCTAAATGTCAATAACCCAACCGAAGATACTATGGAACTTATTAGGCAAATAGTGCATGAATACATGAATTTGGGGCACAACCTAAATAGTCAGGTGTTAAAGAATTATAATGAGCTACTTAATAGCTAGATGTACATGATGATTGAGTTGATCTAATAGTTGGTAGTCAAGCGGTCTTACTATTGAATTGAGGTGGCCATTACGCATAAAAGTAATATCCCTTACCACTGATCCGAAACGGCATTATACATATTGATTCCGGGCGCCAGCCAACCAAACGACATCTCTTATTATAAATATATAACTTTTTTTCCAGAAAAATGGGACAACAACAAAAAATGAGAGGCAGGAAAAAGTCACTCATCTAGACGAGTGCACAAGTACCAAAGCCAATCAGCCTGACGAGTGTACAAAGAAGTATTAACCTCAATACAAACACTCATTTTCATCCTCTCTAAATTTTCACATCCGTTCTCTTAAATCTTTCACATCCAAATAGAAGTATTATTGATTTTACTATCGGAGAATATATCGAGAAATTAATCTTATATATCTCTTACCTCTAATTTATTTTATTGTTGTGTGCAAGATCAAAATTAAGAGTTATGAAAATTAAATCTGTTATTGTTTGGATGCTTAAACATGATAAGGTGACTCCTTAGTTTGTACACCAATCTAAATTTTTAAGACGCATTAATAATATTTCAAATCAACTTCAAAAGTGTCCATCAGTAGGAAAACAACTGACCCACTCAGACTGCAAAGTGTCTCTAGCTTTCATTTTAAAGCAGTAGTCGACGGATTTTTTAAGCTGATAATGAAATATTATATAATACATTAAAAGTTTAATTATACTTGTTGCATCTCGGGTTCTCTGTTGTTATATGTGTTAGGGAGCATTTTAATTTTTTACTGTGGGTCGATTTGAATCGGGTTCAGTCTCTGTCGCAGATAACCTGGAACCTACACAACACAAATCATAAACAAGAGGTCAGATGACAATGGGGACTATCCCCTGTTGACACTCCAACGTTCAAGTCAGAAATCTTTCTCAATAAATGGAAGAATGCATGTCTAAAGGTAAACGTGGCGGGAGTGCAAAGATGCAGCCATGAGGGGAGTATGAGTGAGAGTGTGAGTGGGTCTAAAGGTAAACCCGACAGAAGGACGGCTTAGAGGTGCGCCTACAAAGTGCAACTTAGAGATGCGCCCGGCAGAGGACGCCTTAGAGGTGCGCCTGACAAAGGGGTGACTTAAAGGTGTGCATACAGAGGGTAGTTTAGAGGTACACCTGGCAAATGACTATTTAGAGGTGCACCCAACAGAAGAGCGGCTTAGAGAAAAAAGACTAAGTTACACTGGTGGGTCAACATCCTGGTTACCTGAGTGGAGGGTTGACACTTGGACAGTGAGCTCCTGACTCCGAAACGGAAGGCTCATGTCTCAAGGACGGAGGGCTAAGGGCCTTCGAACGGGAGGTGGGCCGAAGGCCTCCTGGCTGGCAGAGGGCAGCCTTTGGACAGGAGGAGGGGACTGGAGGAGGGTTGGCGGCCTCTGGGACTGGAGGAGGGCTAATGGCCTCCGGACGGACGGATGGCTGAAGGCCTCCTGGCTAGTGGATGACTGATGGCCTCTGGACGGGATGAAGGCTAAATTCATGATTCATCCTACTTAAAGTAAGACGGTTTCCATGAAAATGTATTAAACTCATGATTCATTTACTTGCATGCCAGAGCTTATGTTTTAGTTCTTTAGATTTGGTTTTGAAGTCATATATTCATGCTTTCTACATTTGGGTGCCTTGTTAGGATTTTAGCTCAGTTCTCTTCTATTTTTCAGATGATGATAGGCTTATGGTGGACGAGAAAGAATAGAGTATGACGGATTAGCTATGCGGGATAGCTGACCGGAATTAAGTATCAGTGTAGGAGCAAAAATGATGTATTCTCTTTTGGTTATTTTGGGAAAGATTTTGTAAAAAAACTTCCGTTGTGAAAGTTAATGGATATTAGTATGTTTCTGCGTGATTTTATGGTTGAGTACTCTGTAATTCTTAGTGGCATATAAACTCGTTTCAAGACCTTCGTGTCTGACTGACCGATCTCGTTTTCTAGCCAGTCAAGTTAAAGTGACCCAGAACTTTGGTGGCCAACTCAAGAAGTTCGGCCTTATGCGATCCTGTGCATGCGAAGTAAAATAAATAAAAGAAGAAAAATTTTTAAGTCCACCTTTTAACCAGAAATTATTATTATTTGATGTATATATGATGTGTATGACGACGGCCGTATATGGTGAAATATGGCCGGTCCGTCACAAATGGTCATGTATTCGGGTTTTCAAACTAGATCCTAAGATCTTATAGGCCCACAACGTTCCCGCTATGCCACTCTGATTAACTATTTACTGTAAATCTTGCCCTAAACTTCATATCAAACACCTAAGTTACATAAACGATCATCCTAAAATTTCAGTGCAATTCTCATGTTACCTCAAAACTCAAACATTTAGTAATTTATTATCTTGTTGTCTGGCCAACTCATCAAATCACCCAATTTTCATAATACGGACTAAGCACCCAAGGACTTTACCGTTCAATCAGTGGCAATTCAACCATCCTAAAACCGCTAACATCAAAGGAGTTTTCAAATCAAATTTCCTAGATCAAAACCTTATAACCAAAGGCAATGTTCCCATAGGTTCCCAGGCTCTGCCATCATCCATTCCTTCAACTTCCAAAACAAAGCAGCTCGGTCAGATTGCAATCAAGCCCTATTATTAACTAGGACACGAAACTTCCTAGGCTTGACATCCTAATTCTCCTTGCCTATTTTGCCTAGAATGGTTGAGCATACCTAGTGTTACTCATTACTTCACCTATCCATTTGATCAAACTTAACCTATCCTAAGCTTTCGTATAGATTCTAATCAAAACTTAAGGCATCTCATTTTACTCTAATACCAACTGTGACAGCCTGGCCATATTCCACCGTATATTGTCGTCGTCAACACATCATACATTCATTGTATAATAATATATATATTGGTTAGAAGGTGACTTCAAATTTTCTTTTTTTTTATCTATTTTACATAGCGTGCACAGAATCGTATAAGGCCAAACTTCTTGAGTTGGCCACCAAGGTTCTGGGTCACCTTAACTTGACTGGCCAGAAATGAAGTCGGTCGATTAGACGTGAAGTTCCTGAACAAGCTGAGATGCCACTAGGAATCACAAATTTTTCACAACCATAAATATATGGGGAAGCATACTAATATCCATTAATTTTCACAACGAAAGTGTTTCACAAAATCTTTCCCAAAATAATCAAAAGAGAATATATCGATTTGGTTCCTGGATGACTACTTAATCTTGGTCAGCTTTCCTACATAACCAATGCATCAGACTTCATTCTTTCTTATCTGGTATAAACTCATCATCATCATTTGAAAAATAGGAGAGGAGTGAGCTAAAAAGCCTAGCAAGGTAGCCATGCATAAATCATGCATAGTAATAAATGAGGAAACAAACATAATGTAATAGAAGCTTTGTGCATGCAGTTCATAAAAGATGGCCGGAGTCAGTTTCATGCAAATAGGTTCCCAAGTCATTTTCATGCAAATTGGTTTCCAAAACACGCTTCTATTTTCAAATTCATTTTAATCAAAAATCGCTGCATTTAATGTTCGTAACTCTTGATCAACCAAAACGGCTACATTTAAGGTCTGTAACTCTTGACCAACTAAAACGACTACATTTAATATCCGTAGCTCTTGACCAATATATCTTCAATAACAGCTACATTTAAGGTTTGCAGCTCTCAACCCTCTGAATCATCAAATTTCATAAACGGCTATATTTAAGGTACGTAAAATCAGAGATCATTTTTATCAAAATTTTGAGGATCTTATTATCAAAAAGATTGGAGGTCTTGTTATCAAAAAACTGGAGGTCTTATTATCCATAAAGGTCAAAGATCTTATTATCAAAAAGCCGGGGATCTTATTAACAGAAAGTCGGAGGTCATTTTATCTAAGAGAGCAAATTCTACAGTTCTTTAAACCTACAATAACCAAACTTCATTCAGATCAGCAATTAATCAGACTTTATACATTTCAATAAAATAACCAGATACATGAAATAACCGAACATCTATAAACAAATAATAAGGCTTCTTTTAAATATGCAATTGATTGAAACTCTTCCTTAATTCAAATGATCAAAGCAGATTATCATGGCATGTTTCACGTGAAAACAAAGAGAGCATAAAAACAACATTTCTTATCAGACTTTCACAAAAATTCATCAACAACGTAGAGTATACTTGCGTTATAACATGAACTTAAAAACGGTGAGTACACTTACCTTAACTTTTTTTTCTGCAAATTTTTCTTACTTCAATTTGGCCTAAGACTCTCCCTTCCTATTTGTTTCTTTTATTTTCCCAAAATCGCATTCTCAAACCCCCCCCCCAAATTCATTATTTATAGGCAATGGGGTTGATGGGCGTAAGTGGGGACATGTTAACAACTTTGTACTTTTCTTTCTTGTTTTAGTTACCTTTCTAGAAGGTCAGCGGGGTGGTTAGGGAGCAAGTCTCCCGCTACCTATATTTTATTCATTTTACGTCTTCTAGAGAATTCCAGATAATTCGATCGCTTACGGGCCGCTTGGATAATCAAGGTTCAATTCGACCGCTCATGGGCTACCTGGATGATTAGGGTTTAATTACGACCGCTTATGGGTCATATGGATGACCATGGTTTAGTTATAACCGTTTATGGGTCGCCTGAATGACCAGGGTTTAGTTACGAATAGGTAAAAACTCGCACGACTTAGGGACAGTCTAGCTCACTTGATTTTATGCAGTATTATGTAATCACTCGTATGAGCAGATAATATTACTATCCTATTAACGGAAACATGATTCAAGCTGGTGGTATGATGTATGCAAGACTTACCTGGATTTGGCACGGAATCGTCGTAGGTTTTTGTCGGCGAACGATGTGCTATGCCCTTAGGACCTACTCAAGGCCCTGAGGGCATGGTCTGCATATACCGCTTTGGAAGGCCAATGGGGCTCTTCGTTAGGCACCTTGGCGTATGGCCCCTATGCTCCGCAGGATCTAATCTTTTGCAATAGATTGGCTAGACAGTACATGGCAGATCCTCTAATAATGCTGGCTTTCTTTGATTGCGAGGGAGTTGAATGGTAAAGCCCCCAACGTTACACGTTCAGGCAGGTGCGAATGGTCCAAGGAACATGAATCTAGAGTATCCGACTGTACATCAAGTGCTTGTATGCTCGGGGTTGATTGTCCATTTGCATGCCTACCCATAGGGGGTCGTCGCTATGGGTGACTTCACCTTCGGCTGATCTAGTAGCTCACACATGCGATGTTGATATTCTTCGACCATCTTGGATTTAGAGGGAAGAGACCCTAAGCATGGCTACCTAATGAGGGGTCGTCGCCACGGGCGACTTCACTCCAGTTGAGGAAATAGCTTGCGCTCGGGGTGCCGATCTTCTCTGCCCATCCTAGAGTTAAGGAACGGAGTCCCCAAGCATGGCTACCCAGTGAGGGATCATCGCCACAAGAGGTTATGCTTTGAGCCATAGCGCTGGATGAAACTCGAGTGTTGAGGGGAGACGCTAGACTTTTCGTTGCCTTTTCACAGACAGCGTCAATGTTGCGTCCCAGGTTTTCAGTTGTTGTATAAATTACGGTGCCTTCCAATCTTTCACTATAGGTCAATATGGATCGGGTTCGGTCTCCGTCGCTGATAACCTGAAACTTACACAATATAAACTACAAATAAAATGTTCGAGGACAACAGGGGCTATCCCCCATTGACACTCTGATGCTCAAGTCAGAAATCTTCCTCAATAAACAGAGGAATACACGTCTGAAGGTAAACGTGACGGGAGTGCAAAGATGTAGCAATGATGGGAGTGTGAGTGGGATGTATTGGGAGGCTTGAGCTCCATGAATGCACCCGGCGGAGGGGCGGCTTAAAGGTGCATGCAGAGATGGCGGCTTAAAGATGCGCTTGCGGATGGCGACTTAGAGGTACACCCACGGAGGGCGGCTTATAGGTGCGCCCAGTAGAAGACGGCTTAGACGTGTGCCCAGTAGAGTGACGGCTTAGAGGAGCACCTACAAAGGGTGGTTTAGATGTGCGCCCGGTAGAGGACGACTTAAAGGTGCATTCGGTAGAGGGGTGACTTAGAGAAGGACTAAGCTACACTAGTAGGTTAACATCTTGGTTACCTAAGTGGAGGGTTGACACTTGGACAGCGAGCTCCTAACTCCGGGACGGAAGGCTCATGGCTCCAGGATAGGGGAGCCGAGGGCTTCTTGACGGGAGGAGGACCGAGGGCCTCCTAGCTAGCGAGGGGCTGATAGCTTTAGGACGGGAGGGCGGCTGAGGGCCTCCTGGTGGACAAAAGGCTGAGGGCTTCCAGGACTGGAGGAGGGCTGACGGCCTCCCGAACTGGGGAAGGGCTAATAGCCTCTTGGCGGGAAAAGGGCTTACGACCTCCAGGACTAGAGGAGGATGATGGCCTTGGGATAGGTGTATGGCTGAAGGCCTCCTTGCGGGTGGACGGCTGATGGCCTCTCGATGGGCAGAGGGCTGATGGCCTCCGAATGGGAGGAAGGCTGACGGCCTCCGAACGATGGAGGGCTGATGGCCTCCAAACGATGAGGGTTAGAGGCCTCCAGGACTGGAGAACGGCCAAGAGGCCTCCAGATGGGCGGAGGGTCGAGGAGCGTCCTGGATGAGAGAAGGGTCGAGGGTCTCCTAGCCACCTGTCTACTCTTATTGGAGATTGGTTAATAATGATTACGCCATTCTTCGAGCCACGTAGAGCCTTATGGAGCTTTTTAAGCTTCTACGAGATTAACCTTCCAAGCTTAAGGGTGTCTGAATTTATAACGTGGCTTGCAGATGCAACATTTTTGCTGGAGCAATGTGATACTTTTCATTTTAGAAAAAACTATGTTGGATTGCGAGCCTACTATGGGGCCTGGCCCATTGGCCCCATGGTTGCTAGACCCATTAATATTATATATAACTAGTTATTAAAATATTAAAAATTGTTTGGGAATTTTGTTCTAGTACAAAAGAAATACATTAATTTTGTACTTTAATAATTCACAAAAATAAAAGAAGTATTGCTATAATTCTTTAAAATATTAAAATTTTTTGTTCTTTTTAAATTAATATTATTTATATAGTGATAAATAATAAAAAACTAGATATTTTTATATGATGAAAGTAAGTTTTAATTATTAGGGTGATAAAAGATATTTTAGGGTGGATGGTGACAAAATTTTGCAATGGGTCCTTAAAAGAAATCGGACTCTATTTCTAAACCATAGGAACTGATGCATCCTTGATCCAAATATCGAACAGGTTCGGGTCAAGCCGATCATCTGAATCTAGCTCCGTTCACTGTGTTTAGATCCTGCACACCATAACTATAAATAAAAGGTCAGGTGACGACGGTAGGTTGTCCCACTGTAAACAGTTTAACGCTCAAGTTAGAAATCAACCATCGAATTAAGAAGGTAAGAGAAAATGAAAATAACAAGAACGTAGGGAGTATTTGTGCAGGGGGGTTTGCTCTCGTTAAGAGGCTTTTGCGGCTCGTGCAAAACGTTGGCTCTTGGCACTGTGTTCACAAGGAACGTAGTGACAGAGAGAGAGAGAGAGAGAGAGCCTTTGTATATTAAAAGCGTGAGAGCTTTTTACTTCAGAAGGCTTTTGTTGATAAATGAAAGCGTGCCCTCGAGTAAGAACTCCACGGGCCTTTATAGTGGTAGTGTTGGGTTGCCTTGTGCAGAAGGGCTTCATAGTCGTGCTTTGTTAGGATCACTACCTGTTCTGGCATGGGAGCCTTCATGGTGACAATCGTTGCTGGCTTGATTGATTTCCTTCTGCGTTCTGTAACCGTTAGGGTTTACTACAGATAGGAGAAGGATTTTGGCGCTTTCCTTCAAGGATGTGCGTTGATCCTAGAGACGACCGTTATAATGGAAATTACCTTTTGTGGATAGCGCAAAATTAGGAAAGAAGACCATTACAGGTCGAGGATGGAAGTGTGTGCCAAATTGGGCTTGGCCCACTTGGGGCTTGCTCTTAGGACGGCCTACTTGCAATGCTTTCGATCAACGGAAACGTTGACTACCTCGTGAGCTAGTCATCCGTCCTATTATTGGGCTTCGCTGGCTCATTAGCCTTTCGTCCGATCAACAGATAGCGTTGACCATCCAGGCGCACATGGGCCTTTGTGGATCTAGGCCGTTTCTCCTTAGGTCAGCCCATTGCTGGTGTACCCATCACTTGCCCTCCATGTTGGTGGTTTGGGAATCCGACCTCCAGCATGTTGAAGATGGCACGCGAGTAGATGGATAGCATGCCTGAGGTGCCATGGTGAGGAGGCTAGCAATGCTGATCTTGCTGCTCGTAATTGTTGACCGTAAAGTCAAATCCAGAGAACTAGCTGAAAAGGTCGTTAACCGGATTTGTTGACTGTCCAGGCTAGAATCTGGAAGGCTGGTGAAAGAAATGTTGCCTAGATTCTGGCCAAGACCGTCCTGGCCAGAATCCAGAGAACTGGTAAAAGAAATATTGTCCAAATTCGTTAACCTTTTAGGCCAGAATCTAGAGAACTGGTAGGAGTTAAAACGGTGCACCATCATTTGCCGGACTGTCAGTGGAAAAGGTAGTCACGTGTCTGCACGCAGTGAATTTCTGATCCCTTAATGTACTAAAGGATTCAATTTGGCCGCACCCGTTCAGGAAATGACACATGGCAGCAATGATGGGCGCATGTTCATGAGACGGTTCACTTCTCCGGTGCTTACACTCCTCTTTAAGTAGTTCGTCCGTTACGTTTTCAAATTTTTCATGCTTTCCTTCAACCTTCATTGCTGAAAAAATTTCTAAGTGTTCTGCAACTTTACTGGCTTTCACGTCCATGGCTTCTTCTGTTACACAAATAGCTTTAGTCCTCAAAGACATTAATGTGAAGCCGTTGCACGTTTAGTACAACATCCCAAATGGGATTGCCGTTCGAGTTCCTAGTAAGGAATATAGGGCATGCTTGCCGCCTGAAGGTTGTAATACCGTCTACGAGGCCCACCTAAGGAGTGGATTGCACATTCCAATCCCGAATGAGCTGCTGAGCATTTTCACCACCCTTCAGGTTCCCATTGCACTGTTTCATGCCAACGCTGTGTGTCACTTGTGTACTTTTTGCATCTTTCTTCGCCAGCGTACGAAGTGGTTGACTGTGGAGGCAGTTAGAGTGATGTTCAAATTTAACCAAGGAGCAGAATGGATCTCCTTGGCCCCACATGGAGGACTTCAGATTAGCCCCGCGATATACGATTCTTTAAAGAACTGGAAGAATCGGCTTTTCTTTATTCACATGAACTAGTCCTGGCCATTGGCCAAGTATTGGGGCAGGGTGCCCAATGCTTACACAGGGACGCCCTCCAACGCGAAGACTGAGTCCATGGAGCCGCTCTTCGATTTAGTGGAGGGCCATCTTGATAAGTTCCGGAGAGATCACCTAGTCTCTCACGTTGAGGCCAAGAAAGCAAAATGGGGTCCACCTTTCCCATAGTAGAAGATGAGGACGCCTTCCCGAAAGAGGAAGGCAGGCGCCATTATGGTCTGGTCTGCTGGAGCGACATCCAATGAGGAGTCTCCCACAAGTCCAGGGCAGAAAAAAGCAGCGACGGCGACGGCGATGATACCTTCTTCTTCCTCTTCTACTGAGCTAGAGAATGTTCTAGCCGGACAATTCGTTGGAATTGGAGATAACTCCGGTGTTGGTGGTGTTGAATCTACCGTTGAGGCCTATAGGGCCAGATTGCGCTCTGCCACTAGCAACGTCGTTCTGGCCCTACTACGTCCAGAGCACCCGGTGCCATTAGAGCCACCCGCGGAGCCCTCAGCAGAGCGGTCGCTGAGTTGTCGGATGAGACGCTTGTCGAAGAGCTACTGGAGGCACCTGAAGAGCTTCCTGTTGCACAGATTGCTGTATTATTTGAGGAGCCTGCTGCCAGTGCGCTAGAGGTGCCAACCGCTGCAGAGCCCCCAGTAACGGTTGGCATCAGCACTGAGCTGACAGAGGGGCCTACCGTCGAAGAGCCTGTTTAGGCGGTGGGCTTAGCTGTGGAGAGGCCAAAGGAGTCTGCCGCCAGAGAGCCTATTGTGGCGGTTGACCTTACGGCGGAGTTGGAGGAGTTTGCGGCGGAGGCCACTGCTAGGCTTGTTCAGAAGTTCACAGTTTCTGGTCCTCTGCTGCCTAGGCCAAGGACTCGCAGCAGGCTAGTAAGGCCAGTGACAGTGGCTCTTCAGTCTGTGCTGTCCCGTCTGAAAGAGGAGAATGCCAAATTGAAGGGGAAGAATGCCCTACTAATAAAGGCCATGCTGTCAAGTCTAGAGGAGGAGAACGACAAATTGAAAGAGGAGAACCTCCACCTGAGAGGAGAGGTTGACCGGGCTGTGTGGCGTATTGACCAACTTGTGGGGCAGTTGACCATACTGGAGAACAGTTGACTACTCGTATATGCCCCCACGAGGTCTCCAACATGCTAGTGGCACGGTTATGGGAGGGCGTCAACCTTTGCTGGCATATTGCTCGGTTGGTTGACCCCAACTTTTCAATTGAGTTTCTTGACCGATCAAACCGTTCTGCCCAACGCCGCGAGAGCCTTGTGGGGCAGCTCCGGAGTGGTCAAGGGCCACCACCGCCTCCTCCTAGGAGCTCTGCACCTCCATAGTTTTTGCACTCCTTGCTTTCCTCTGTATACTGTTGTAAATATATTGGCACAAGTAATAAAACGACCATTTTATTAATGTTACATGTCTTTACCTTCATTGCCATTTTTCATATTATTTGCTGTTGTGTTTATCGGCTGACTTGATGCATTGCACACAAGTTGGTCGACCACCTTGCTTAAGGAATTTTTGACGCTCTTTGATGGGCTTAAGTTCCGGAGATGACATCTAGGTAAACCTTGATGTCAGGCCAAGCCCGATATATACTCATAAGGGAGTAGAGGCTTGGTGGTGCTGCCCAAGTGTGGACTTGGGCAGCCAACTTTTGGGGCGGGCTACCCTGCTCCTGTCGGCCATCGTTAACTGATCATACTAAGTTGTTTATCAATCTTTTTTATTCTCTCATCCACTTCTATTGCTAAGGCAATTTTTTTGGTGTTTAGGAATAATCTTAACTCTGAATAATTAGTCAATATGCCCAATATCTACTTAGCTGAAAGGGTCTTGGGCATGCTACTACATAACCTTTCCTCTTGGTTTGACAAGCATTCGAAATTTTGGAAATATTCAGGATGCCGCTCCTCAGGACTCTCTTTTTTAACTTTGAAAATTAGAGGTCCTTCGAGTCAGAAAGATATAATATGAACTGCTTCCTTGGGGGCCTCTACCTTTGAAATGATTTTCTTTCCTCTCGATCTTTTCTTCAAGGTCGATGCCTAGGAGTGGAGGACCTTCACTTTGTGAATTTGGCCTTTGGCTTTGTCTCATAAGAACTTTAACATTTTTGACAGATTATCTGGCTAGCCAAGGCCCCAATGTCGAGCTTGGATGATCCTGTGCTTCCTTTTCTCTAGGATAAAGCCATAAAATGGGATATCCTTTGGTGGCCAATTTGATTGTCCTTGTGCTCATGCATTCACCATTTTTACTTTATTGGAGAAGAGAGAAGTTTTTAAACAAGTACAATCTTGATTAAGGAGAAACAAATAGCTTAATTACTTTCTCATAAACAATGCAAATGATGCACACCTCAATCTGGATAGTTGTCTATATTGAGTTGGACTAAATTTTTAAAAATTTAAATTTTAATTTTATGCACCATAATACTTAATAAAAGGTCAAAGGATATGAAACTTACTCTCTTATGTTCAAATTAGATATCTTTCTTTAAAATGATAAGATGATTAGGATTAAAGAGTGAAAATTGGAAGTTTTTGTAAAGATCGTAATCCCGTAAACCAGGAACGTAATTTGGGATGACTTATATAATTCAGATTATGATGAAATTAATCCAAAATAGTCTTTGACAAATATACTAGCCTCCTATGTCTTAGTTTTATACTCATGCCCGATTCCTTTAATTTAATTTTTGAACCTAAAAGTCAGGGATTTAATTCGGGATGTGTTAGGTAATCCGAATTTTGACGTAAATAATCTCAATTGATCATTGACAAGTAGACTAACTTCCCATGTCTTCGTTTCCCAAACCCCCAACACCTGATCATTTTAAATTGCCCTTCAAACCCGAAAGCCAGGGATGTAAATCTGGAGATGATAAAAAATTCGGTTTGGGACGAAATTAATACTAGACGATCTTTAGTGTCTATATTAAGTTTTCATGTCCTAAATTTCTACAAACGCATACCCGAACACCTTAAATTTAATCCTTCAAGATAATAGGCAAAATGGATTAATTCAACAACCGAGGGAGACTTGGACAAATTCGATTTGGTAGCTGTGCCAACGGGAAAATTAGATGGATTTTTTACTCTATGTTGGACTATAGTAAGTATAAAATATAGTAAATTAAGGATACATTATATATTAATAGGAAAAAAATGGGAAAAAGAGGTATAAAAGGTGGCATTGCATCAGCAGCTAGGCTACTGATGCAGCCAAGTTTCTCTCCCTTCCAAGCAGCTTAATTAGGATAAATTTGGCCACAAATAACACCAAGTATTAGCCATAGATTGTAGCCTCATCATTGCTTAACAGAAGGGTGGTGAATTAGCGAAACACGGGTTGCAATTTAATGCAACCCCGAGCTGCTGCTGCATGCAAAATTTGGATGAGTGACACTAGGCTTTAGGGGATAAGATGAGTAAATTTATTTAAAGCATGAATAGGGTAGGAAAAGGGAAAAGAGGAGAGATTGTGAAGTACAAAAAAAATTAGAGGTAAAGTAAGGGAAAAGAGGAAGGAAACCAAGAGGCAGTAAGGAGAAGTTTAGCTGAATAAATCGGCAAGTGTACTTCGACCCTTTTCTTGAATGTTGAGCAATTTTTGGCTAATTTCTCTTGAGTATTGTTGATCCAATACTTGCATATGCTTCCTTAGTTATCAAAAATTCATGAGAAGTTTTAAAAAAAATTAAAAATGGGTGAACCGGCCCTGGACACATGATAGTGTCCAAAATCAGGTTCTGTTGTGGCGATTCCTGATATTTGCTTCATATCGACCACTAAATGGCTGAATTAGCTAACGATCAAAATTGGTCAAATGATCCTTATTTGATGAAGTAAAAGTGAAAAAACAAAATGAGCCCCTGAATCGTCCAAGAATGGGTTCAAAATCGGATCCAAACTCAGCTACAGAACCAACTTACTGGTTCTACTGATGTTGAAATTTTAGTTTCTGAAAGTTAGCCAAACACGCCCCAAAATGGGTTAATCCGGAGTCCAACCTGACCCGATTTGCTAGTATTATGTGTGGATTGTTACCATATAAACCGGCAGCCCAAGAAAATTTGGGTCGGATACTGAACCGGACCCATGAACAGCAAGAGTCTTGCTGAACTACTTCTTTGAGTAGTTTGAGAAATATTTTAAATAAAATACAAACCGAATCCAAAATAGGTCAAATCGGTGCCAAAAGTTAGCTAAGAC
>JAOVVI020002636.1:0-18524 GCA_028571085.2 Nepenthes alata | reverse complement strand
TTACTGCCATAAGAAAACAAGAAAGAGGAGACAATGTTATCTTTCCAGGGTTTCTGTGGCAGAATGAATACCCAAACAAAAAACTTCAAATTGCTAACAGAGCCAGAAATACAGCAAGCAAAGCTAAAATGAAAAGAGACTGAGATAGAGCACTTAACGTTCCTGATATCAAACTCATGGAAAGCAAGGTGTCATAGTTAAAATATCAAGTTCAGCATTACTGTAAATGATCAAGGTCAAAATTCATTTCAACAGCTGAGACTTAGCATATCAAAATATGACTACGAGTGCCAGTTGCCTATCCAAAATGCTTTTCCTCTAGTGCTGCAACCAGAGAGGAAACTACTAGCTAGCAGCATGCCAAAGATCAGGGGCATCAACAGCATTCCAATTTTATAACAGTAAGTTCTTCAACATTGATCCTCACTTTTCCCCATTGTCTGACGGCTTTATTCTCTCCACTTCGAAGTGTAGCAGAATTTTATCCTAACAAATAATCAAGTTTCACATACTCCGATATCATCCCAATGTTATTGTATTCTCTTCATTTTTCACTTTGTTGTTTATTTTGTTTCTTTTTCTCGGTGGGAAAGGCTGGGGAGGATACCTTTTCAAAAAAAAAAAATACCCGGATTTCACCTTTGATATGAACAACAGGAAACAAAGAACTGGAAGTCTGGATGATAAACTTGGAGCCACCTATTAAGCCAATTATCTGCTGCCTTCGTGAGGAAATTAGCCACTGGACACTCACTGCTCCCATTTTGTGTCCGCATTGCTCCCTTGAACTTATAGGAAGCCAAACCAAAAGCAGGTAGGAAAACATTTGGGACTCCATCAATCTCATTGGGATAGACCAGAATTGGATTTTGTGAGCTTCCACTACCTGCACATGTAGATACAAATATATAACACAAACCTTATAAACCAAATATTTCTGACCATGTAACAGTCATCGTCCAGGACACAAAAACAAAACAAGTAGTTCACAAAAGTCCACTAGATAAGCAATGGCTTTCTGATTTTTTGGCAAGGAAATTGAAACCAATTGTTGCTTGTTGTACAGATGTGTCTTTTATAGTGGTCTTTTGACAATTGAGAACTCATGCTTCTGTCCTGGGCATGGTAATTGAAGCATTTGATAAACAGCAATCTGATTATGGGGGAAAATTGCCCCAGATTTAATCAAAGAACATTTGAGTCATTTCACTAAATTTAAAAAGGCTTCTGTCGCCTATAGCAAGGAAAGAATGAGACTTGATACGTCCCTGGATCCAAATTATCGAACAAATTAGGGAGCCACTTGATCTTCCCGATAAGTCAAACTCAAGCGGGTCCGGTTATCATTACTTTGAATTTGGATCCTACACACTACAATCGGCAAACAAGGGTCAGAGGATGGCGATATTCGCTCTTTGGTATGTCATCTAAAGTGCAAATTAAGAATCTTTCTTAGGCAGATAAAAAGATAGAATGATGGATGAATAATGTGCAAATGCATGTTTCGAGGGATTGAGTGTTTACAGAGGGCTGATCTCCGATTAATGCACTCAGCTGGGGAGCGGCTTAGAGATAGAGGACTAAGCTCCGATGGGTGCACTCGGTTAGGGAGCGGATTAGAGATTGAGAACTGAGCTCCGATGAGTGCGCTTGGCTGACGGACAACTTAGAGATGGACTGAATTTTGATAAGTGTGCTTGGCCGGGGAATGGCTTAGAGATGAAGGATTGAGCTCTGACAAGTGTGCTCGACTGGGAAGCGGGTCTGAGATGGAGGATTGCACTCCTCCCATTCAGACCTCAAGAGTTGGAGGTTATCTTTCATGTGATAGTCCTGGTTGCCTTTGTTTCCTATGGAGGTCTCCTTTGGTAGCAAGGACGTTGCAGGGCTTGGCTGAGGGAGAGAAGGCTAGGGATCCCCTATTGGGTCACCGATAACTCTACAACTTCTCCGCTTAAAATGAAGACAAAAGACATTGCAACACAAACTCTCCACGCAACTCTGATCCTGAACAGCATATGCATAGGCTGAGAATAGAACAATTGTGTCAGATTGAGATCTGTGGTTCGTTTCTAAATTCTGGGAGAGTTTGCAGAAAGAATTAGGGATAGTAAAATTCAGTATGGCGTATCATCCTCAAACTAACGGTCAGTTGGAATAAACACGACCTTTCTGTGCTTAATTCCGAAAATCAAATCGCCGTCCAAGGTCTCAGATTTTCGGCCCATTGCCTGCTGCAACGTTTTATATAAGATCATCTCCAAGGTTATTGTCACCCGCATTAAACCTTTGCTTCCTCTCCTGGTTGCAAAGTGTCAAACTGCTTTTGTGCCTAGCAGGAACATTGGAGATAATATTTTGCTTGCACAGGAATTACTTCATAAATACCACTTGAATAAAGAAGTATTTTCCTTCTAGCCTCCGTATTCAGAAAGAGGAGGAGTTCTTCGGGCTAAGGCAAGGTAATAGATCTGTGGCGGAAATCGAGCTAGCTATTGCAGGCGGAAGTGAGGTGGTCCTCAGTTCCAGCTCGTTACTTCCTTTGTGAGTTCGCCACAGATTGCAATTGAGGATCTCGATTAGAGAACAAAGAATTCGGATGCAGCCCCCCCTTTTTTAGCCCCCTCTCCCTTTTCATTTGAGATAAAGAGAGGATGTTCTTTACAGAGAAAGTGCTAGCTAGCTGTCCACAAGGGTGTTGATGGCACCGCAATCTATGACCCTCTGAGAGAGATCGTTGCCTACTTTCTTGTCAGACTGTGCACTTTTTTAGGTGATCAAGGCACGACAATGGCGATCACGCGGGCTTACTTACTGAACTGGGATTGCTGAGAGGGTATTCCTGGGCTGCATTTGTGGGCCTATAAAAAGGGGTGACCCTCATGACCAGTATTCTATTGGGCGGATTTGGGCCGCGTCGTCTGAGCCTTGGGCCACAAGGACCTTTGACTAGGCGGCTACCACTGGGAGGGTCCTGCATGCCAGATCCTGAGCCGGCCAATGGACTACCGAACCCATCACTAGTCCCCCATGCCAGGAGGTGCAAAATTTCAAACCCCGGTATGTTCCTAACGGGACGTCGCTGAGCGGGTCTTCACGTGTGATTTCCTTTCCGAGGCACGCTCCTTCCCGATGCACTTTGCAACTCTCTTTGCAACTCTCGCGAGATTCGGTGCGGATTTGTGGCCCTGCCACTAGCAATTTTCCACTAATGGGGATCTCGTGGTTGCCAACGCGGTTTGCTCGATTTAGTGAGGATCAATTTCCTCCTCCGACTATAAATGGAGAGGTTCTCTACACCTTGTCTCACAAGTCATCTTTCATCAGCCAAGTGGTGTGAGAGTTTGGAGTTGGCATGGAGCCGACACAACCGCGAGCCGAGATCGGCGGAGACTCTTGCCCAGCATTTGAAGCTAAAGCCAAGGATGCGTTTGAAGTCCGCCTTGGTTTTCCTCCTTTGGACTTATAGCCCGAACCGGCCTCGTGTCGCTCTAAACGAGGGCTGGGTCCCGGTGGCCGTTTTCCTCTTCTCCCAGTTGGTGGTCGGTTGTCCTCTCTGGAGTAACTTCAAAGGGCAAGCGTCTTGGCCCATCTGATGGAGGATGGTAATTCCTCTCCCTGTCCAGGTGGGTGACTCTACCCTCTATTGCTCTCGAGAGGATTGCTGGGGGAGGAGCTTCTGGACCTCCCGTTGGGTCGCTACCCCATGTACTTTTTATTTTCTTCTGAATCGTATGTCTACTATTGAAAGCTTGTATTTTGTAAAATGAATTAATGAATAAAACTACAAAACATTGTTTATTTTCCTATCGCATGGCTCCAATACTATTACATGATATGAATAGCTGAAGAACTTGAATGCTGTTTTTCATTGCTTGTCATCTGATGCACTGACAATCTGAGCTACTGGCAACTAGGTCTTCTGACGATCCTAAATCACATTGGTTCGTCCTGAATGCTAGGCTGGGACGTGAGCCATTCGGATCAATCTCAAGCCTGCCAGGGTTGTATACCACCAATCGTGACCTTGGAAAATGAGGCGCTAGGTCATCATTTCCTTGCGTTGAGCTGCCTAGGATCCTAGGGCGTTGGCTATCCATAGGCTGCGCTAGGAGGCGTCATGTTGATCATCATAACAAGTCTAGCAAAATGACGCGCCGCAGGGCGCTGCTGCGTGGGCACGTGTCACTATCATTATGGTGACACGTCTCCACGACATCTTGGAATGACGCCGTTGCAGGGTTGAGCATCGCGCATTGCCGTTCCTACATCTCTTCGCTTCTTAGAATATCTCTGCCCTAGTTCGCCATTGTTCTTCCTAGTTTTCACAGTCTTTCAAATGGCTCCCCAAGGCGTTGTCGATACTGCATCAATTATGATTGGAAGAGCGATATGTCTTGTATAGTCGGTATCACATTTCAAACGTCATCTTGTACACTGAACACAATGCAGAAGACATTGCTTGACCGCCTCCTCTAGGGTTTATGACCATCTATGAAGAGCATCTGGAAGCTGGCCTCCACATTTCAGTGGCGAAGGAGTTGCGCGAGATCTTGAGGGCTCTAGAAATCCCTGTAGCTGTAGCTCGTATTCATCCGAACAGCTTTCGGTATCTGGCAACTCTATGCATCTTCTTCCGTACCAAGGGACTTACTCCGGATGCCGGAGCCTTGAAGATGCTCTTGCAGATCAACCAAGAGGCTGCCTGGGTTTCCTTCACCGTGCGCGCGAAATTTGAGTTAAGAGAGGGGAGCCCAAGCTTGACTGAGGGCTATAAGGCACGCTTCTTCTTCATGGCAGTTGATGCCAAGTGGAGAGTTTGGAATAATTGGGGCAGGGTTAATAGCGCCTACGCCGGTAGCATCCTACCGAATGAGGCGCGGATGGCGTGACCGCTAATGGCACTGGTCGAGGAACATGCCGGCATCCTGTGACATATTGTCGACTGGGTCACCCAAGGCGCTCTAGAAGGAGAGCAATGGGAGGGTGGGACAGAGGAGAGTGACACCTCTACCACGCCGGGTCATCGTCCCAAGAGGAAGTTCAAGGCTTTGCTCTCCAGGGAGTCTCGTGAGCAGGCTTCTAACGAGGTGGCTCCTCCATCACCTACTCTATCTGAGGAGTGTTGGAGGATTGACGCAGGTTGTGCGAGGGTGCCTATTCTGGCTGCTAGTGAGTCATCTAGAAGACCAGGCTTGGATGAGTCTTCCTTAGACGACCTGGGCCTTAGAGACTCATCTAAAGGATCCAAGGGTGAAGAGTACTTGATGGGCTTTGCTGATAGAGCAGGGATTCCCTCAACCAGCGGGCCGGGGAACAGACCAATGTCACGGCCGCATTCGAGGGAAGAATCCCAATCTTGGTGGCTTCCTCTTTGGAAGCATCTATGTCGGCCTCTCTTGCTACTTCTATCAAGGTGGGCACCGACAGCGTCCAGGCAAAGGAAGAAGCTATTGGGGATGACTCGGAGGCTATAGCGGCTACTAAGGGGGAATCCCGCCGTGGAGAGTTGGTATCCAAGCCCCCAAGAGTTTTGGGCAGTCTCGGTCCTCCCCCAGGTTTCAAGGCACCTCTTCCTCATAATGCACAACCTCTACAATTTTCGCTGATTCCGATTGGAGCCGAGGGGTCTCCCGGCCTGTCTCACAGGGAAGAGTCGTCTTATCATGAGATACTGTGCCATAGGCTTCTTCGGTCTGATATCATCGAGCTTTCTTATCACTGTTCCCGACTAACTGTCGTCTATTGTTTGGCAAGTCTAAGAGCTTTAATCATCGTTGCTAATGTCTTTGATTATGTGTTGATTCACTTTTGTACCACGTTGAATCTGCTTTGCCGACTAAACGTTATCTTTATTGCTGCCGGGCTTGACTGGACGTCCCCGCCTAAGCTTGCTCACTCTTATGAGGTCATGGCACTAAGAAATTGTGGTTACCGGCTAAGCCTTGCGGCTATCGTCGCCTGGCTTGACTGGAAGCGTTCGTCCATTTGTGCTCTTTCCTATAGAAGGATGTCATTGCACGGGTATGGGTGAGCCTCACAAGGGCCGACTGGGTCTCATGGCCACAGTCGTTGAGCTCTGGCGAAGTCTAGACCATTGCCGGCATGTAACCATCGACGCTTCATCCTATTAGAGGATGTCGTAGCTTTCATGTGTCTGGTCTTAGTCCACCGACCATTGTCTACTAATGGTGCTCGTCCCTACAAGAGGAAGTCATCACACGCATGTTGAAAAACCTCCTAAGGTTTTGATAGTCGTTTGATAGGAAGGTAAGACTCTTGGTCCGCAAGCCCCCCGAGCGGTAATGTTAGACCTTGTCTAGGCCACTCTGTGATTGAGACTGAAGTTTTGTGATCGGGTCGTAACCTGTCAAGGCATAGGCGAAAGAGTTCGCCGGACTTAGGGGCAGCCTATGTCTTGAGATTGATGCATGCACACAAGCAATCGAATAGTTGGCATAATATATGGAACGAGCAATGAATGACGTGCAAGCATTCCGAATTGATGCATTTAACTTACGTGCACTTGGCGGGAAATCGTCGGTAGCATCTTCTAGAGTGGAGAACGTTCTGAGCTCGCAGGACCATCTTTTTTGCACTGGGAGCGTAGCATGTACACCCCGATTCAGAGGATCGCCGAGGCTTGAAACTATACCCCTCAACAAGAAGGCTGCTCGTTTCGGCCGACAGTTATTTGCCTATGGCCTCTATACTCCGAAGAACTGGGTCCACCATGCTGAACCGGTGTGCTTTTGCCTTCTCATTTCCATACCCGGCAAAGCGTTTTCCAGGGGACTGGATTCTGTCGCCTGCGACCGTGGCCTCGATTCCGCGCTAGGCACTCTGCTTGATGGATCTACACCGGCAAGTCGGCTTCTACTCGTCTTTGGTGCTGCTGATGGCAATGCTCACAATCATCCTTTGGCCCGAAAGGGACAAACACTGGACCTAAGATGTCGAGCCCCCATTGTAGGACCGGTCACGGCAATCAATGTGAGGTGTGGCCGTGAACTTGGTAGCTCTCGCAATTTATGACGGATCACGCTGCCTCCTTGGTCATCCGGTTGCCGCCTGGCCTACAAATACAAAGGGGCACCTCACCTAGCACATACGCAGCTTCTTCTGGCTTAAAACACCGCATATGAGTGGTCGAGGGCGTTCCAACCTATTGCCAATGTTGTGCTGAGTGCCCACACCCCGGGAGCCCAACGAAGCGTAGAAGTGATCTAGGTGAGCACCAGATTGGAACTTCAAACGCAGAGCTCTGTCTTATGAACAGTGACTTTTTTAGGTTGGTAGATAACTTGCAGGCGCCGCAAGGAGCTTCTTATTGGGCAGAGGGCCTCCTGTCGTCACGGAAGAGGTGTAGATTGTGTCGCTACGGAAGAGGTGTAGATTGTGTCGCTCTGAGCTTTCATCTCACATCCCGTTAGGCCCTATCGCTCGTGGCTACCCGGAACACGAGGTCATCAGGCCACTGGATCTCCTGAGGAGGCTGTCTTTCTCCAAGATTCCTCCTTTCGGATACTGAAATATGGGAGTCAGAAGGTGAAGTCCCCAATGTTGCACCTTCAGGCGGGTACCAATGGTCTGGGGCCGCTTGGAACATGGTGTATCTCTGAGCGGCAAGCGTCTACACCTCAGACGCTAGCCGGTTGTCTTCGTGACCACCTGTGGAGGGGTCGTAGCCACGAGAAATGGCGTCTTTGGCAGGTGCACTGGCTCGTGCCCAGGCATTAGTCACATCTACTCTCGCAGGTGTGTGGTTAGACTTTTCTACCATTCATTGGTAACGAGCCAATGATGTATCCCTAAATCCGATTATCAAAAGAATTAGGAAGCCGCTTAATTTTTCCGGTAGGTTAAGCTCAAACAAGCCCGGTCCATGTTATTTTGAACCCGAATCCTGCATACCACAACCGGCAAATAAGAGGTCAGAGGATGAAGGGACTCACTTCCCGGTATGTCATCCTCTAACGCTCAAGTCAGAAATCTTTCTCAGACAAATAAAAAGATAGGAGGATAAATAAATAATACATAAATGCATGTTTCGGGGCATTGAATGTTTATGAAGGGCTAAACTCGGGTGAGTGTGCTAGGTTGGGGAGCGGCTTAGAGATGGAAGACCAAGCTTTGATGGGTATGCTCAGTTAAGAATCAGCTTAGAGATTGGGGACTAAGCTTTGATTAGTGTACTCGACTGAAAAGCGGCTTAGAAATAGAGAATTGAGCTCTGATAAGTGTGCACGGTTGAAAAGCGGCTTTGAGATGGAAGACGGTGCTCCTCCCATTCAGACCCTTAGGGGCTCAAGGTTATATGTTACCTAGGCCTGGTTGCCTTTGTTTCCTCTGGAGGTCTCCCTTGCCCGCAGGGATGCTACAGGGCTTCGCTAGGGGAGAGAAGGACAAGGATCCCCCATTGGGATGCAGCCCCCCCTTTTTAGCCTCCCCTCCCTTTTCATTTGAGATGGAGAGAGGATTTTTTTGCAGAGAGGGTGCTAACTAGCTATCCATAGGGGTGTTGATGGCACTGTAATCTCTTACCCTCTGAGGAAAATCGTTGCCTACTTCCCTATCAGGTTGTGCTTTTTCAGGTGGTCAGAGTGTGATAGATTGGTAATCACGCAAGCTTACTTGCTGAATTGGGATTATTGAGAGGGTAACCCTAGGCTGCATCTACAGGCTCGTATTCTGCTAGGCGGATCTGGGCTGCACCGTCTGGACCTTGGGTCACGAGGACCTTTTGCTGGGTTGCTACCTCTACGGTGGTCTTCCTTGTGTGCCAGATCCTAGGCCGACCCATGGACTACCAAACCCATCAAGACCAAAACTATGGAAATAATCAGGGGCATCCATTCAAACCTAGGTGGAAAGAAAAGAAAACTTTGACAAAATGTGTTCATTGCTCTAAATGCCCTCTCCATTGACAGGTTTACTACATTAAATTAAAAAAAAAAAAACACTTCGGTGGATCCATTCAAACCTAGGTGGAAAAAAACACTTTGGGGCATCCATTCAACCTTGGTGGAAAGAAAAGAACGCTTCGACAAAATGTGTTCATTGGTCTAAATGCCATCTTCATGTTTACTACATTAAATTAAAAAAAAATACATTTCTAATCACATACCACTATAATATGTCAAATCTAGTGATTACAGCCCTAAATAAAATTATCCTTAATTAAAATTAATCAAAATCTCCTAAATAGGGAAACTAAATAGTGATATTGTGTTCAATTTGATAACAGCAATGGAGAGGTTTACTACATTAAATAAATAAAAAAATATTTCTAATTGCATACCAATTATAATATATCAACTAGTGATTACAGCCCTAAAAAAACATTATCCAATTAATCCGAATCTCCTAAATAGGGAAACAAAATAGTAGTGATATTGTTTTCAATTTAATAATGGCATACCTTGATCAAGAAAAATCAATTTACCAATCATGGGCTAATGTTGTTGTCGGGCAGAAACTTAATGAACACACCAGCCTTTTGAAGGTTAATAAAACTGTGTTCGAGTAATCACATGCTAATTAAATGCTTCACGAATGAGTGACAATCGACCTTGATATTCTTTATACACTAACGAAAGACCAAATTGGAGGCAAATTGAATAGTAATAGTATTATTAACATAAATGGGGTAGGTTGGAGCCGAGGAATTTCAAAGTCACCTAACAGTCCACTAAGCCACACAATTTTAGAGTAAGATGAAGGCATATCGCAATACTCAGACTCCATGGAGGACTTCAAGGTAAAATCTTGTTTCATACTTTTCCAAGAAATAAGCACATTACTATGAAATATGTACCGACCAGTAATTGAACGATGACTATTCGCACACCCAACCCAATCAGCATCAACTTAGCCCATCAACTATAGAGTAAATCCTACGGGAAAAAATAACCTTTAACTAGAAATACCCTATAGATGACAAATAATAAGACATACTATAATCAAGTTTGTTGAGGTACCTACATAAACTAACTTGCTAAACTGTAAAGAAAAATATCTAGCTTGTAATTATCAAATAATTCAAACTACTAGCTAGCTACTACATAGATGGATCGGATAATAATTCAAGATCCTTTTGTTCGAGCTTTAAATTTACCTCTATAAGTGTAATAACTAAGTTTTTTGACTGAAAACTAGCCAAAGATATAATCTCCTAGGTATATTGTGCTGATGCAAAAGTGTGCCCGTAAAAGTAGGATGCACCTTAAGATCAAGAAAATATTATAACAAACTAAGAAATTTCACATGAAATAAAGTCTTGAGGTGTCGTTTTAGCTGCTCGTTTTAGCTGCTCGTTTTAGCTGCTCAATTAGTTGAAGATCAGACCTAGTTATGATAATATTATTAATATATACAAGAAGCAAATTGTCTTTCTCAGAAAGAGAGGAATCAAATTAGCTTGAGTAATTTTAAAATTGAAAAGAGTGGTACAAAATTTCGCAAACCATGCACACATGCCTGCTTTAGCTCGTATAAAGACCGCTTCAACCAACAAACTTCCAAGGTGAAGGGGGTGAACATGCCAAGAGGAATCATATAGATTTCTTCCTTAAGATCGTCATGTAAAAACACACTATTTTCAGTTTTATCTATTGAAGAGACTAACCTTTTGAGAAAGCAATAGCAACGCCAGTTTGCATGATAGTCGTTATAGCTACATGTGTGAAAGTCTTGTCATATATAAACCCATCAATTTCCCAATAGCCACCAAAAGTGCCTTATACCTGCATATAGTATAAAAGCCTATTTGCACCCAATAGGCTTTACTGTGTCAGGTAAGGTACTACATCCTAGGTATGATTTTCTTGAAGAGCATAGAGCTCTTCTTACATAACTTGTTGCTAATATGCTTGAGTAGATGCTTGAGAATAAGATGAAGGTATAGAAGTAACATCCAAAGTTGCCTGAAGAGCTATATGGGAGAATCTATACCAATTAGGTGGTTAGTGATCTAGGTTGACCATCAACGTACAGGTGCAATGAAATCAGGCAGTGGGTTAGTGCCAGAAAGGGGCAGTGATCTGACATTAATGATCTTGAGTTATGTGGTTGTCATCCCCATTCAATATTCCAATGTCCTACTTTGACCCCTTTCCCCCAACATAAGAGATTTATTGTAGGACAAATAAGTAATTTGTGTCATTCACGAAAAATAAGAATAACCCGTGTTTAAGAAACTCTATTAAAGGAAAAAATCCATCCTCTGCCATCTAAAAATCAACAAAGAAAACAAACTACCAAATGAACATGGGAAAAAAAAAATTAAGCAAGCACCAACAGCACAAAAATGTTATCGTTATATAGCCATGGTGCTCCTTAAAGCTCCCAGAGGGATCCCAATAACAGAAAAGAGTAAAAGATGAGCTAGACCTATCTGAACACATGCAATATAACTTTCAAATTAAAAAATTCTATGAATCACTAATAGCTTACTCAGGTTGGCAAACAAAAACATTTCAAAACACATTTGTTGTTGATGTCAAATAAATAAGCTCACTCTATCTCCATTTGAACAAAGCTCAAATGATAGAAAGGTTTCATTGAACACGATGTTATGCAAAGTTCACTTTCCTATGGATCTCCACCCCATTGGAAAATCAAGAATTTAATAGATTATACAATACAACCTAAATATTATGACTCTATAGTATACTATTAAAAGATACATACTTATTTTTTAAATATATTTTCAACTTGATAGGTTACGTCAATATATAATTGTTATATATCATTTAACAATCAGCCGACTTATACTGCAAAATATGTTGAATACTTAAAATAATATTAAACAAATAAACCAAAAATAACTATTTTAAGAATTCTTTTAATTTTAAATCTCATCCTATCCAACGAACAACAAAAACATAGAAAATATATTTCCTTAAGGACATGCAGCACCCCTTGATATGCAAAGATCCCACAAGAGGTATCTTAAGAAAATTATTATTGGAATAACATCAAAACACTTTTCAGACTAATAATATAAGTTAATCCACATCTATAGGAACAATAGCGTGAGTGTCGTGATAAAAACAAATGAACATATTAAGCAAATTAATAGATATTTTGATCAGTCATTTTGAAATACAACAACAAAATCTAATAGTTACCAAAATTATTTTTTTTTAATTCAACATCAACAAATAATAACAGCAACTTGATAACAAATAACCAACAATAATATTAGTTTCCACCCACAAAAATCACATGTATCAAGGGGACAAATACCGAGGTTTGAATCAACTTGCTCGTTTGTTAACAAAATCACCTACAATCCAACAAACATTTTGCCTTGGATTATCAACCTTATCCCAAACACAGACATTCGGGCAAGCAAGCACGCATGCACACACACATACCAAAAAACATACTACTTGCTCATCACGAGTTTACTTAAGCTCAGCATATAAGCTGAGCTCAAATATAACCCAATACCACCACCAGACAAGGTGTGGCAAAATTTATGCATGGATAAGAACTCTTTAAATATGATTTCACCTAAGCTTAAAATCTCAATAACAAAAAACTCAAACCAAGGATATGCGGCTATAAAAGTGAACGAGCATATCTTAAACCTGAGTCACAAAAAAAATATAAAACTTCAAATTGAAGCACAATTATCATTAGGAGTTGACAATTCAAAGTATAATTAATTGCAGCAATTACGAGTGCCAGTGTGGCTTCTTGTAGCTGCCTGATGTGCAAAACCACCCGATACATAGCCACATCGCCTGACAATAGGGGGTTAGAGGCCATATAAAAGGCGATCAATTTGACTAAAAAGGCAGTTACAGCCATAAGAAAAGAAGAAAGAGGAGATAATGGTTATCTTTCTAGGGTTTCTTTGGCAGAATGGATACAAATTTTTTTAAAAAAAAAAAACCTTCAAATTGCTAACAGAACCAAAAATACAGCAAGCAAAGCTAAAATGAAAAGAGATTGAGATAGGGCACCTAAGGTTCCTGCTATCAAACTCATGGAAAGCAAGGGGTCATAGTTAAAATATTGAGTTTAGCATCATTATAAATGATCAAGGTCAAAATTCATTTCAACAGCTGAGTCCCAAAAATGTGAACTTCTAGAGTGCCAGTTACCCATCCAACTTGCTTTTCCAGTAATGCTGAACCAGAGAGGAAACTACTAGCTAGCAGCATGCCAAAGCACCTATTGATCAGGTGCATCAACAGCATTCCAATTTTCTAAAAGTAAGTTCTTCAACATTGCTTCTCATTGTTACCCACTGTCTGAGGGCTTTATTCTCTCCACTTCTAAGCTTAGCAGAATTCTATTCTATCAATTAATCAAGTTTCTCATATTCCCATATCATCCCAATGTTGTTATTGTATTCTCTTCATTTTCCCTTTGTTGTTTAGTTTGTTTCTTTTTCTTGGTGGGAAAGGAATGGGGAGGATACCTTTTCAAAAACAAAAAAAAAACCCGGATTTCACCTTTCATATGAACCACGGGAAACAAAGAACTGGAAATCTGGATGATTAACTTGGAGCAGCTTAAGCCAATTATCTGCTGCCTTCATCAGGCGATTAGCCACTGGACACTCACTGCTCCCATTTTGTGTCCACATTGCTCCTTTGAACTTATAGGAAGCCAAACCAAAAGCAGGTAGAAAAAATTTTGGGATTCCACCAATCTCATTGGGATAGACCAGCATTGGATTTTGTGCGCTTCCACTACCTGTGCATATAGATACAAATATATAACACAAACCTTATAAACCAAATATTTCTGGCCATGTAAAAGTCATCATCCAGCACATGAAACCAAAACAAGTAATTCACAAACAAGTCCACCCAATAAGCAATGGCTTACCCACTTTTTGGCAAGGAAATTGAAAACAATTGTTTCATACCGTACAGATGTATCTTTTATAGTGGAAGTTTGACAATTGCGAACTTATGCTTCTGTCCTGGGCATGGTAATTGAAGCATTTGATAAACAGCAATCTGATTATGGGGGAAAATTGCCCCAGATTAAATCAAACAACATCTGAGTCATTTCACTAAAATTAAGAAGGCTTTGGTCACCTACAACAAGGAAAGAATGAGACCAAAACTATGGAAATAATTAGAAGCATCCATTTAAACCTAGGTGGAAAGAAAAGAAATTTCAACAAAATGTGTTCATTGGTCCAAATGCCCTCTCCATTGAGAGATTTACTACATTAAATTAAAAAAAAAACATTTCTAATTACATACCAATTATAATATATCAAATCTAGTGATTACAGCCATAAATAAAATTATTCTTAATTACAATTAATCAAAATCTCCTAAATGAGGAAACAAAATAGTAGTGATATTATGTTCAACTTAATAACCGCTAGCACACCCCTCAATACTAATCGATCAAGAAGAATCAATTTACCAATCATAAACTAATGTTGTTGTCAAGTAGAGACTCGGTGAACACGTCAACCTTCTAAAACTTAATAAAAATGTGTTTTCAAGTAATCACATGCTAATGAAACACTTCAAGAATGAGCGACGATCGACCTTGATATACTTTATATACTTATGAAAGATCAGATTAGAGACAATCTGAATAGCACTAACGTTATCAATGTGACATGGGATAGCCTGGAGCTAAGAAATTCCAAGTTCACCTAATAGACCACTAAGACACAATTTCAAAGTAAGCCGAGGACATATCATGATACTCAGACTCAGTGGAGGACTTTTAAGGTACAATCTTGCTTCTTACTCTTCTAAGAAATAAGCAAATTACCATGAAACAAGAATCAAGTAGTAGTTAAATATTCGCATACCCAACCCAATCCACGTCAACTTAGACCATCAACTGTAGAACAAATCCTATGGGAAAAAATAACCTTCAACCAAAAGTACCCTATAAATAACAAATAATAGGAAGTACTTCAGCCAGGTGTGTCGAGGTGCCTACATAAACTAACTTGTTAAACTGTAAAAGAAATATCTAGCTTGTAATCATCAAATAATTCAAATTGCTAGCTAGCTACCTATACATAGATGGATTAGATAATAATTCACAATCATCTAGTCCGAGCTTTAAATTTCCCTCCATAAGTGCAATGACTGAGTTTTTTTTACTAAAAATCAGCTAAAGCTATAATCTCCTGCGTATACTTGTGCTGATGCAAAAGTGTGCCTGTAGAAGCAGGATGCACCTTAAGATCAAGGGATTATTATAACAAACAAAGATCTTTCATATGAAATGAAATCTTAAGGTGTCATTTTAGCTATTCAATCAATTGAAGATCAGACCTAGTTATGACAATATTATCAACACATACAAGAAGAAGAATCTATTTCTTAAAAAGGGAATGGAGTCATATTAGCATTAAGTGTATTAAAAATTGAGAAGAGTGGTGCAAAATTTCTCAAGCCATACACACGGTGCCTATTTTAGCCTGTATAGAGACTGCTTCAACCTACAAACTTCCGAGGTGAAGAGGGTGAGCATGCCAAGAGAAATCATATGGATTTATTCCTTAAGATCCTCATGTAGAAATACATTTTTTTCACATCCATCTATCGAAGAGACTAACCTTTTAAGGAAGCAATAGAACTGCTAGTTTGCACGATAGTCATTATAGCTACATGTATGAAAGTCTTGTCATACATAAACATTTCAGTTCCAAAGAGCCACCAAATGTGTCTTATACCTACATATAGTACCATCGAATCGTAGTTTGATAGTATAGGCCCATTTGCGCCCAATAGGCATTACTGTATCAGTTTACGTTACTGCATCCCAGGTATGATTGTCCTGAGAGCCTAAAGCTCTTCTTGCATAGCTTGCTGCCAAAATGATTGAGTAGACAGTTTGAGAATAGGATAAAGGGATAGAAGTAATATCCAAAATTGTTGTCACGACTCAAGAACACAATAAACGCAGGTCAAAATAAAATCGATAATAATGTTTCCATCAATTATAAAAACTCAACCCGACCGTGACAATCATACACATACAAGACCCGATATAATAGAACCCACACTAGATCTCATCGGATATAAATCCGGACAAATATAATACACGAACTGCTATCCACAATCGCAATGAAAGTATTGAACATAATAACTCATCAACATAATATAATAATTCCAATATATCCCATACATGGATCAAAGCCCTCATCCGACCATAGATAAAACTATAATAAATCCTCGAGATCTGAAACATACCCAATATGAACATCTCTACTCACCGATAAAGATCTGCCGCATCAAATCACGTCTGAACTCCTGCAAATATATCCATGCCACTAGTCTGAAGCGATAAAATATGAAAACGTGAGCCTATAGCCCAACAAGTACCATCATCGTATAAACAATACACATAAATCAAAAGTAGGGATATAACATAGCAATCAAGTAAAACAAAACACAATGTCCGTGAAATCCCGAAATCCCAAAAAACCGAGGAGATGTCTCGTACTAAATCTTTGTCCGTATCAAACAGTCCATTCGTGACATAATCATAATAAATAAGGATCTGGTTAAATCTCATAAACGATATCATATCATATATTAGGATGTCCGAATATATTATTCCGTCAATTCCTTACGATGGTTCTCATTTAAATACACAGTAGGGCAGGTCAGCCACTAAATGCCTCAACCTTCCTGCCAACGGAAGGGGGCCACATCATATAAATCCACATCAGGACTAAGCCTCCTCATTAGAAGCGGTACCAAAACATATGCCTCGAATCACATATAACAACCCATCGGGTCTCGGACCATCATGGTCCTGTAGTGACCCCACCCCAGCAGCATGCATGATTAAAGCAATGTCTGGTTCATAGTTCCACAACATACGGATACACAAATATATATATACCGTCTGAGTGCCTTAAAAACTCTCCAAATTATAAATATCCATGTAAAATCACTACACGACCAATAAAACATACATGCATGTACATAATTAATAAATTTAAAAAATATAAAAATATATGCATATTAGTAAAATCTCCAACAATAGTCAAAATGTATCAAAAATTAAATCAGAATAAGGATAGGGCTAGAGGATACTTGCCTTAACATTATACTCCGTAGATTTGAAGAAATGATATCCCAAAACACCCGATTGGGCCTCTTCTCTCCTGCCACACGCGTGCTCCCACACACAGCCCTCTCTCCCATCTGCGCAGCGCCTCCGGCACCACTATCGCCGCCTGCCGCCTTAAACAGTCGTAGTCGGCCATCTCGGTGACCGTCGCCGCAGCTTCCGCCTCCCGTTCGGCCGTCGTCCTCTCTCGCCCAGGCTTCTCTCTCCACGCCTCACGCGCCGCTCGATCTGCCGCATTGCTTCGCTCTCCTCGCGCCGCGCCACAGCGGCCTCAGCCCACGACCACCGCCGCCACAACCGGGAGCCACCGTCACTGCCGCCGCCTCATCCTTCCTCTCCCCTTTCCTCCTCCTTCCTCTGCAAACCCTAACCCCCCACCCTCTCTCTCCTCTTCACCCTTTCTCTCCCCGATCCCCCTTTTCTTCTCCTTTTTTTCTTTTTTTTTCTTTCTTTTATTTTATTTTTCATTTCTATATAAATATATATATATATTATTATTATTTAATATTATATATTATTATTATTTTTATTTTCCTTTTTCTTTTATTCCAAAATCCCAATCAATATTCAGACAACAATACGGGCGCGCTCCAAGCACCACTCCGAAATTTCGATCATTCCTAAAAATTTTCATAATATTATAATTTATTTTTACCACGTCCGAAATATCTAAAATTATAATTAATATTAAAATACTCCAAACAAAATCCATGATATTACACTCACCTCTCCTTACTAAAATTTTGTCCTCGAAATTTACACATATCAATCGTTAAATAGATAAGGACAATTCTTTCAAGCTGATACTCCATCAAAAGATCTCTCCCAAAAATCTGATCCTCAATACCTGATTATTCTATCCCAATATCGGAACCAAAATCCCAACATACGATAAATTCTTGCCAATTTTCAACGACTCAAGCTCAATCACGTAAGACGGATCATATACAAATTTCTCAACCGAAAGATTCCCCAAAAATTTTATAATCAAAATGGTCGTCTTATTTTTCAACACTAAGATCCGTTCTGCCTCAATAATATGAGCAGAAACCCCATCATGAATAGATCGTCGAAATCAGCAATAATTCATACTCAATCACATGCTAAGGATCAACTTATATTTCTCTCAACATATATACACAAAACACATCATAATGATTCCACCAAACTCGGGGTAACACCAATCTGTTGGCCACCTCTCCAATTTGCTACAAAACCTCAAAAGGCCTATCGAACTTCAATCTCAATCTATCATTTGCCTCTGAAACTCAAAATGCTTTCTGAAATATCTGACCACTCTTCTCAAACATCCAATTGGGCAGCAAATCTGATCTCTTGATTCAATCCCCAATCAAATCTTGTAACTAATAGCTGCGAATCCACACTCTTCCACTGCGCAACTCTAATCGATCATCTGCTTCCAACCGTAATCAAAA
>JAOVVI020002635.1:0-20684 GCA_028571085.2 Nepenthes alata | reverse complement strand
GAAACCTAAGACTCTTTGCCCAGTCTGTACGAGTGCTTGTCTATTTTGTGAGGTGATGCTAAGTAATTTGTCTTTAGTTTTCATTGTGAGCCCTTCGAAGGGTTATGCTACCTTTTGACCTCTTGGATCGTCTGGCTTTGCATGAAGTTCCTTGAGCTTTGAACTTTCGGGGTACTCGGATGGGGCCGAATTTTTAGAATATGACATCTGGGGCCGCTCGGATAGGATCGAGTTTTTAGAATACGACCTCTGGGGCCGCTCGGATAGGACCGAATTTTTTGAATACGACATCTGGGGCCGCTGGGATAGGACTGATTTTTTTAAATACGACCTCTGGGGCTGCTCGGATAGGACCGGATTTTTTAAATACGACATCTGGGGCCGCTCGGATAGGATCGAGTTTTTTGAATACAACCTTTGGGACCGTTCGGATAGGATCGAGTTTTTTAGAATACGACCTCTGGGGCTGCTCGGATAGGACTGAGTTTTTAGAATACGGCATCTGGGACCGTTCGGATAGGACCGAGTTTTTAGAATACAACCTTTAAGGCAGCTTAGATAGGACCAAATTTTTAGAATACGACCTCTGGGGCCGCTCGGATAGGACCCAGTTTTTGAAATACGACCTTTGGAGCCGCTCGAATAGGACCGAGTTTTTAGAATACGACCTCTGGGACCGCTCGGATAAGACCAAGTTTTTGAAATTCGACCTCTGGGGCCGCTCGGATAGGACCGAGTTTTTTCTTTGACTTGGGAGCTACCTTGATGCTATTGAAGGAAATGAGAATGCATCATGATGGACATATGGAAGGGGTCCTTTCATTCATGCAGACGTGTTACATTGAGAGGCCTCCAGGGCCGTTTTGATTCCTCACGTTACATTAGTGCCCTGTGTCCTAGTTGACGCATGCTTGAGCCTTGACCGGTCGTGGCCTTTTCACAGTTCTGTTCTATGCTGGCCTTTTTTAAGTTGGCACGCGCAACCCCCCAGTCGATGGTCAGATGCCTTTCGTGCTCATTATGGCTTTGTCTTTTAATCAGTGTGACCGACCGCGTCCTGCTGTTCCGGGACTGTGCTCGGGTTGTGGCAAGAAGCGATTGAGGTAGCCTTCCATTACCAGCCACTCGACTTTCGTCTGGAGTGTCCTGCAGTCCTCGGTGTCATGGCCGCGGCTGCAGTGGTATGACAGTATTCCCACTGGTCACCCTCCTCTGGGTTTTTCGACGTCTTGGACCATCTCAAGAACTCTTCGTCTCGGATCTGCCTCAGGATGCTGGTGAGTAACTCAGTGAGGGCAGGTGGGCCTGATGGCTCGTCTCCTCCAAGGACAATTCGTTCGGGCTCGTTTTACTTGGACGATCCTTAGGGCTTCAGCTGGGCTCCAGCTCTTCTTTTTCCTCCCCCTGTCCTCAGGGACAATGGGTCTTCTCTCTCTCCCGGTTGGCTTGCTTCGTCGGTCTTGGGTCCGAAGACCGTCTTCCAGAGCCTCTTGAGCCCTTTCTTTATCGGGGCCTGGGCCATGAACTTATTTTTATTGAGGTAATCCCTCAATTTGCCTAAAGCTCGCGCATCTTGTTGCTCCTGGGACACTGCAGGCCGCAAAATTTTGGGATACGCACCCCTAGACTGTTCGTCCACCATCTCTCGGAGAGTGTAGAGTACTCTCGAGAGGCTGTCCACCTTCTTCACCAGTTTTCTCATGCTAGTGCCTGGGCGGCCACTCGCCGTGCTGCCTGATGGGAGGCACCTGTCAAAGGGCCCCACCTCCCGGGTGGACGTGCTGGCTTATCTGCTCGCCAACTTTGGAGCGCTGGTTGTTCTGTGAGGGTAGGAAGTGTTGAGCTTTTTGTCAATGCGTTCCCACAGATGGCGTCAATGTTGTATTTTGGATCCGGGGGTCCAGTGCAACACAAGTGTTTTGGGAGTATAGGGTGTTGAGAAAGAGAGATTGAAACTAAGTTTTACTTGAAAAGTCTCCTCTTGAATGAGGAGAAAAACCACGAGGCTCTAGACCTTTGAACTGTTTCACTATGTATGAAAGTCTTTACAAAATACAAGTCCTGGGAATTCTTCCCCTTTCTCTTTTGGGTTTCTCTCATTTGAAAGTTCTCTTGTTGTGAAGCTTTGTCACCTTCATTCCTTTTTATTCGAAAGAGAGGAAAAAAGGTCCTGAGGCAAGAGCCTCTTCTAAGTATTTATAGGAAAAAAGCGGTGCCGCGGGGGAGAGGATATGTGGTAGCTAACGTATGGTCGAGAGGCTGTCCACCTGTCCTGTTGGTTACGCCAAACATGTGAGGGAGCCGTCCATCTGCCCTACTAGCCGTGTCAGGAATGATAGCGTGTATAGGGAGGCACGCCACTGGCGCCGCTAGTAGGGCCTGAGCATGTCAGGTGCGTAAACTCTATACGTCAGTATTGATTTGACTAGATGTGCTCTGTGGAGGCGGCGTCTTGTAGTGGCTGCAGGTTCCTTGGAAATCAGCGAAGGTTCTTAGTTGGCGCTTTCGGCCAGGTATGAGATGATCCTCGTCCTTGTGTGGCGTACCTTGTCCCTTTGTGAGTTCGCGGACCCGTTCGAGGGAGGTAGTTCTCAGACTAGCTGCATTTTGAAGGACTTGAAGGATTTTTGGTTCCTTGTGAAGGGTCCTTGAGCCTTTTCTTGACTTCTCAAACTATTCTGAAACCTGATGGAACATCTGAGGCTTTGGGGCTTATTCTCCTGATCCTCGTATCTGAGGACGAGGGTTCTCATACGTTTCTCTGGCGTCCCCGATGTCGTCAACTCTTTGTGGTGTCCTCGAGCCCCTGTTGGTTAAAGGGACCTTTCGGACCTTTGCCGCTATTTTAGCTTTTGAGACACTAGCCCCCGTTCTCGAATTTGTTAGGCCAATCTAGCGTAAGGAGCTCGCTTGGGTTTTTGAGTCTCTTAGGTCGTCCAGTCCTATTGATCCGTGGACATATCTATGGGCTTTTCATTTGAGTCATTTCTTTGGACCGTGTATTATGGGCCCCTATATTGGGAACCAATAATTTTGTAAGATATATATTTTATTTTACACCAATTTGTATATTTAATTATATTAATATTATTAAAAATAATATAAATTTTATTTATTTTAATTTTTTATCTCTTATTTATCTTTTTATATACTTGTTTTAATAACTTCAATATAAATAAATATATAATTAAATATATAAATATTATGTCTATTTTACCTTTTGCTAATATATATTTTACTTTTATGTTATTTTTTTAGGAAGCAAATGTAAAATAATAAAAGAAAATACATTTAAAAAACAGGGGAATAAGATCACTATAGCAAAACCAGCGCCGTTCCAACCAATCATGTGCTTAGCATAATGCCCATAATGACCTTACAGGTTGTAATATTTAAAGTTTACAGCCTTTAAGCCACAGTGGGTTGTGTCGGACTGAGTTTTCGAGTTAACCAGGAACGCGTCGTGCAAATCTTAATTCTGTGGGAGTGTGGAGAGACCGTTGGTCTCCCAATTAGGGTTATTCGACAATCACTTGCTATCTCTTCTACCCAGAGATCTTCTTGAATGGTGGTTATTTAAAACTAGTAGGTATCCTCCCTCTCTTCTCTCTGATGTCTTCCTCGAATTCTCTCTCTGTACGGAGAACAGAAACCACTCGAAGCATGATTTTTCGAGTTTTATTTTTTTCGATTGGTTTGTATTAATTTTTGAAATGAAATTATTGTTGGGAGTATTGTTGTTTTTAGGGTTCATCGGATCGTTGTTCCGTTTTCGTAAGAGAGGGTACTAGATTCTGATAAAAGCGGCGGCCATCTTCGAAACCCCAGACATAGATTGAGGACATTATTGATTCAGGATCAATTACTACCAAAGTAATTGATGGATTTTAAGGTAACTAGACCGGTCGGTCGACCGAGGAAGAGAAGACCAGATGATGTAAAGAATGTCCCAAGTAATCAACAACAGTCAGGTATCCAGCAACCTAAGAAAAGGGCTTTTGAGACTCGTGGATTGACGATGGTGGGCAGATATGTTCTGAGGGAGTTTCGGGGAAGTGAAGTTTTTCTAGGAAAAATTGTCTATTATGATAGTGGATTGTATAGGGTTTATTATGAGGATGGGTACTCGGAGGATTCGGATAGTGGTGTGCTTCGCCATTATTTGATTGGGGGTGAATATTTTGATGATGATTTGAATGAGAGAAAGAATAAATTGGATGAATTTGTTGCAAAGAATGGGGCGAAGCTGGAAAATGAGTTGGATAAGGGGAGTTTAGTGATTGCAAAAAATAAGTTGGATAAGGAGGAACTAGAATCTACGATAAGCGATTTGGAAAAGGGGGATTTAGTGACTGCAGCTGGATATATGGATGAGGTTTCAAGAGTGAGTGAGCTCCCTAATGGTGAAGCCAACTATAATGAAATTGATGATGATGCTGGTTCATCTAGTGATTCATGCGAGTATGCTCAGGAATGGGATATGGGGCTAGAGAGTGATGCCCCTGTTATCCCACCGCCAGAGTTGCCACCATCTTCTTTGACTATTGGTTTGCCAGAAGAGCATGTTCCTCATCTTTTTTCTGTATATGGTTTTCTGCGCTCATTTAGCATTCGGTTGTTTTTGAGTCCATTCACGTTGGATGATCTTGTGGGATGTCTCAATTGCCCAATTCCAAGCTCTTTACTGGATGCCATTCACGTTTCTCTCTTGCGGGCAGTGAGACGGCATCTTGAGGCTCTATCGTCTGATGGATCTGAACTTGCTTCAAAATGCTTGAGGTAAACATGATCGATTTATCTATCTATCTCCAGGCATCCTAGCCCTCTTGTTGTTTAGTTATGGGAAATTGTTCATTGTTTAAGTATTTCACATTTATTTCTTCTGGCAAGCCTATATTAACTTCTTATTCTTCAACACTTACTTTTCAGTAGAGTTAGAACTTAATTCGCAAAATGTAATGTAACTAACAAAAAAGGCCTTTGGACAATGGACAATAGCAAAGGCAAACAATTTATGGAATAACCTGGCAAATCATATTAAAGTTGTAGCAGAGAAATTGTATGAGAATCTAAAGGCAGAGATAAATGTACTAACGACCAAAGAGAGGTGGTCAAGGATGAGAATGTCGAGAAATCAGTCTAAAACAAGAAAATGTTGTATGAAAATGCAGCACTTAGGAACGGTGAAAACTGTGAAATATCTAGAGATGAAAAAGAGGCTAAGAAAGTGGTTAGTGGAGTTGCAAAAGGGTCATATTATGGAGTTTACACTAACTATGCGTTAAGAATGGAGAAAAGGCATGTTTAAACTTGTTAAGGGAATAGAAGGAAAGAGTAGGAATATAGTATTCCTTCATATAATTGGGAGAGATGTGGCTAATACTAGATATGCTTAAACAGAACCAGTGTTACATGCAAAAATTTTGAGTTAGCTTAGATTGGTCTCTGATGGCTTGCCTAAGTTGCAGTCTTATGGGAAGGTCATTCTAATGATAAGAAAGGACATCTTTCTTGATATCAATTGTCTCAGTTGCGCCATCAACGAGTAAAAATACATTTTAAAGTTGTGTCCCAGTAACGCAACCCATAGTTGAGCTAAACATTATTATCAAGAGAAGGGGGGTTAGCACAAGTTATTGTGCGGTTATTGGCTCCAGCAGCACTTTATTTTTTGAGCAGAATTAGGCAACATTTATTTCCAATTAGCACTCTTAGCTTTCAATCAAGTAAACACTTATTGGCTATCAGCACTCCAAGTTTTCATATCCATCCTGTCAATTGGTCAGTTTTCGAATCAAATCTGATATAGAGGTTTTGGCTTGTGCATATTTTTCTATAACCAAATTGCAAACTGCTTCTGATTTTAGTATCTGAAAATATCCTCAGGGGTTTTTGCTATTTCATCTATGCTTTGAAGATGTTCCTCCATTATATGAGGGATATACCTTTTCTTTTGTGTTATCTCTCTGTAGTTTGTTTAGGGCAGTGGTCACGGTTTTTGTTCAATGTTATCTGTCAATGTGTGCATGGTCTAAATTTGATTCTGTTCTTTCATGCAGGTCTATTGATTGGTCCTTGCTTGATATTTTGACTTGGCCTGTTTACTTGGTCCATTATCTTATGGTAAGGGGGTATCTAAATGGAGATGAGTGGAAAGGATTTTGTGTTGATGTGTTAGAAAAGGATTATTGCTCCTTATTTGTGGGGAAAAAGCTGCTTGTTCTTCAAATTCTGTGTGATGATGCTCTGGAGTCAGCCGAGATAAGGGCAGAGATTGACATGCGTGAAGAATCAGAAGTAGGAATAGATGCTGATGGACTCGTATCTATTCCTTCTGAAAGTGGGCCAAAAAGGGTGCATCCAAGATATCCCAAAACTTTTGCTGGCAAGGCCAATGAGGTGATGGTTACAGGGGTGGAGTGCAATGGGACAGTACCGTCTACCTCGAGTTCAATGGGTCTTAGAGGCAATGATCCTAATGGGGATGCTGCTGTTATTGATGAAGACGGTAATGGTGATGACTGCCAGCTTTGTGGCATGGATGGGACATTGCTTTGTTGTGATGGTTGCCCATCAGCATATCACTCAAGATGTATAGGTGTGAACAAAATACACATACCAGAAGGGCCATGGTTTTGTCCTGAATGTACAATTAGTAAAGTTGGACCGACTGTTACAGTAGGAACGTCGCTAAAGGGAGCAACATTATTTGGTATTGATTCCTATGAGCAAGTGTTTTTGGGTACTTGCAATCACCTATTGGTGTATGTTTTCTTGACTCCATTTGTAGTTCTATCATTTGTTTGTCTTAGCTCTTCCTTGCAAATTTCAAGCTGTGTTTGCTTATCAATATGTAACATGTTTAAAAGGTTATGTCATTGAGATGAGAATGTAAATAAGGATGCATGACATTACCATGATATGATGAGAAATTGCATGCTTGAATGAGTTTTAAATAGCACCTCAAGAGTAAAGTGAGAGGAGGGCAGCTAAAATCCTCTGGGTATCTAAGATGTTTGTGTAAGAGCTCATACACCACTGAGGAGGAGAGATGTAACCAGACTTCTCCTGCACTACTAGCTGGTAGGGACACCTGAAAAACATTGAATTAGGTCATATTAAAATTGGATTACGCATTAATTTTTGAATACCATTGAATTGAAAATGGAATGTGGTTGCTTATAGGCATTTATAATGCTGACCCTCAGTTATTGAGATTCGAGAGTGGAGTCTTAGACAATGACAATCGATCTGGTCCCAGCTGAAGACAGATGACGGAGAACAATCCTCACCTGTAATGCTGGCATCACATGTATATCCACTTGGAGGGTTGGGATTTTTTTTGCTTGTAGTTTTAAATTAAATGGATTAGGTTGGCTAATGACATGAAACTGTAATAGTGTGTGAAGCGGCATTATTTCTGTTCTTTTGTGTTATTGCACTTTTTGCTTATCACTCTATCATTTTTTTTGTTTTTTGTGTTGAGTAATTCTCTATATTGGCTTGCTCATGATGCTTGGGAATAACAATGCAGGCTTAAAATCTCAGTCAACACATTGCTTTTTGTTAGATACTACAATTGCAATGACATTCCAGAAGTCCTGAGAGCACTTTATTCATCAGTGCAATTCTCGGTTTTATACTCAGGGTTATGCCAAGCAATATTGAAGTATTGGGAACTGCCCCAAGAGATTTTGCCACTGCCTGAAACAGTTCAAAAAAGCATAGCTACTCCAGTACATCCTTTTACTGAGAGTGAATACCAGAAAATTCTTGAAAAGGTGGTGGCTGAGGAATGTACCAATGCAGGTGAACGCACTAGCTTGTCAGGGAGTTGCTCAAACAGGAATACTGTGCTTTCTGCGCAGGCTAAAATTGATTCTACTGTATTTTCCTCTTCCATTAACCAGGAAGTTGAGTTGTCTGGCTTAGCCCATCATGGCTTGGGGGATGGATCAGGAGTGGCAGACCTTGCTTCATGCACCTCAGGGTATAACAACACCAGTGTTAGAGGGCCAAAAAATGGTATGTGCTTATCTGTAAATTCTTCAAGCTGTAGAAAAGAGGGAACAAATGGAGGAGACCCGAAGTTGAGAGATAACTGCTTATACATGGGTTCTTCATTTAAACCCCATCTGTACTTAAACCATTATGTTCATGGAGACTTTGCTGCATCTGCTGCTGCTAGTTTGGCTTTTCTCTCATCAGAGGAGAATCGAACATGTGAGGTTCAAGCGTCAGATAATCCCAGGAAAGCTATATCTGCTAATGCTTTACTACAGGTAAAAGCTTTCTCACTGACAGCCATTCGCTTTTTCTGGCCGAATACTGAAAAGAAGCTTGTAGAAGTTCCAAGAGAACGCTGTGGTTGGTGTCTTAACTGCAAGGCTCCCCCTACCAGCAAAAAAGCTTGCTTATTAAATTCAGTTGCATTGAATGCCACCAAAGGGGCTATGAAAATCATTTCAGCCCTTCGTCTGGCAAAGAATGTAGAGGGAAGTCTTTATGGCATTGCAATGTACACATTATATATGGAGGAGAGTCTGCAGGGTTTAATTGTTGGACCATTTCTGAGCGCAAGTTATAGACAGCAATGGCGTAAACAAGTAGAGCAAGTTTCATCTTGCAGTGAGATCAAGATCCTTTTGCTTCAAGTATGTATCTTTTCCCTTTTTCAAGTTTTTACCATTAGCTATTTTTTTCATTTCTACCTCACTTTGCAAAAGGTCACTTTCCTTCATTCCGCATCCCCCCCCCCACCCAAAAAAAAAAAATGAAATCATTTTTTTATCTGTCCTACTCTCCGTGCCCATAGTTTTTGATTTTGAACCAAAAGTCAGTTATCTATTGATTCCAATTACCTATATTTGCAAAATGAATCCATTTTTGCTATCCATCCAAGTGTTTTTTAAGGAGCAGGAATGATACTCTATTTACATGAACCTTTGGATATTTTAATAAAATGATTTTTTTGGAAATTCTTATAGTTATAGGATCATAAGAATTGATATTGGTTTGGGATTGTGTTAACTGCTTGTTGATTATTGAGATCAGTTGAATGCTTGCTCCCACCCTTGCCCACATTTCTAATAGATTTGGATTTTTTCATTCAATTTCAAAAAGTTAGATGCAGAGATATATCTAAGTGCCTTTTTGTTTTAATATTTCTTCAGCAAGATTGCTAGTCTTTGTGCAATGGTTGGATTACTCCTGACTTGGAGGACACTTGTTTGAGGCTTACATCTGATCCTTAAATCCCAAAATCCCTAAATCTTATACACTATGGAGGCTTTTAAAAGTTTTTCCCCTTCCAGAAATACTGATAACTGGGATTATTGTAAAAAATTATTTTACTGGAATTTTTTATTTCTAAATCAGTGAGAACAATGAAGATGATTCATATTAAGGTTCAAGGACATGAAGGGGGATTGATGATGCCTTAGCTTAGTTGGTTAAGACTAAGGCCTTGGGACCGTGAAATGAAATATCGGCTGATATATATTGATATTGGGCCCCACCAGTACCGATATTTCGTGATATCATGGCAAAATTGTGATTTGTTACTTTATTGGCAATATATTACGATATATCGGCTGATATTTTTATGTCAGTCTACGATTTATAAAAAAAATTCTGATTCTGATATATCTAATAGTGATATGTATTATCCGATATGTATAATCATATCTTCATCCATGCTCGGAACCAAAGGGTTTTTGTTTATTATCTCTTCTGACCAACTTCACGTATCCAAGAGAAAAGAGAAGGATGGGGATGCTATCTAAAGACGTTCCAGTAACACAAGAGAATCATAATGAAAATGTCATATATAAGTTCGTCATTATCCCAATAGCTGCTAAATTGTAATATATAAGTTCGCCGTAAAGTCAATGAAGTGCAAAGTATTGTTCTAACAATCCCATGCACCAACTATAGAAAAATTTAGCATGAGTCTGGTGTTTTCCTTCTTTTCCAAAGTTCTCTTGTTCTTTTCTTTTCAATGCACTGCCAGAGAGCTTAAAAGCCAAAGAGATCATACTCCTAGCCCTGCATGCAGTTTGTCTTTTCTTCTGAATCTAGGGAAGAACACCTACCTTGACATAGAGCCGGTGGTACCCAGTTTAGTCCTATTATAGAAAATGTAAAATTTCCATGTTCTTAGTCCACTTACAGTGGATATGAAGTTGATTCGCCGGTTTTCCTCTTCCTTACATAAACGGCATTTGTTAGGGAAACAAAAACCCATCTTCTTTGAAAAGTTCACTGTTGGTATCTTCTTAATGCTGCTGCCCAAGTAAAATGTTTTACTTTTGAAGATGCGTTGGATCCCAGATTCCCTATGGGAAGCTGCAGCTGTTTTTTAATCACTTGAACTGCTTAAAATCTCTCCGCTATAAAGTTACTACAAAAATCCTTTATCCACCTCATGAAAATCTTTCCAAAGAAACGAAACCTTAAAACATGAAGTGTTTATGTTATCCCCATGAAAGATTGCAAGAAAGATTCTTTCTCCTACTCCATCCTCTTAAGTACCGCAGCCACGCTACAAAGCGTTCCATAGCCCCTCCTGTTGAGCCACCACATCCACCTTTGCTTCCTTATTTTACACTGAAATAAGGAGATCAGGCAGCAAGACTGACAGCCATTTGTCATTACGCCTCCTATCATGCAAAGTGGATATGATTCCCATTATCGACCTCCATCTGGATGTGATGAAAGGACTCCTCTATGCCGCCTCTGAATAGCCTTACAAAGACTAACCCCATAAGGACTCACATCCCAGCTACCATCTTGTGTGTCATATTTTGATGTCACTACCTCTTTTCATGGCCATTGTCTAGCTGAATTTCTGTAATTATTTTGCCTGAAAGGTTTTATAGATTAATAGCAATGGCTGTGTACCCAAGGCACAATCACTCCTCTAGTCTAATGAGTTCATCCCAACTAAATCCAATGAGTACCCCAGCAAAAGAAACTAATCCAATAGGAAGCTTGAGTATACGCTCTTTTCTCATAAGAAGTCTCTTTGAATTTGTTCACTCCTTGCAGATCTGCACAGTGTGAGAAACCAACTCATCCCAAATGCTTAATTGATCGGTGAAGGCTCTAGAGCAAACTTTTTTTTGTTTCTAAAAAAGAAAGACTCAATAACAAGTTTTATGGTCTCACATCCCCCCTTGTAAGAACTCCCTTTGGTTTTGTAAGCCTGTTGTAACCCCAAGTGATGGATAATTATGGAATTAGCCCCCAAGGAATCTTACTTGCAGCCACATGGTCAAAGTTATTTGCTACTATGTGAAGGAACCAATCATCATGGAAGCTTAAATTGTTAAATGAGGGGTCCAAAAAAATTTTGTACACTGACATGCTCCTTCGTGCAAATGTCATTTTGGCTTTAAGTGTGGCTTAGGCAAGCCCTCTCGTTGCCATGTAATTAAATATGTTTAATAAAAAAGTTTAGGTTCTTCAGAATTGAACTCTAAACCATTTGGTCGTAGAAGTGAAGAACCAATACATTAAAAAAATTCATGTTATTAGGTGAAAGCCAAGGAATGGTTTTATACTTTAACAATAGAAATAATGATTGGAAGTAGATTGACAAGCTAGAAAGTGCTGTTTTATCATCCTTGCTTTTGTGGCCACTCGTTTCTGTCACAAGGGCTATCCTGTTAGGCTATTTGGAAAAGTTTTTGGCTGTTGGCTCCTCTAATATGTTTGGTAACCAAATTCAATCTTTGAATGTTGAAAAGCTCAAATTCGAAGCTTTCCTACAGCTGCTTATCTTCTAATAATAATAGTTGGGGAGCAACAATTAATAGCAGTTTTACCAAATACTATTTTTATATCTAATAGCAACAATCACAACATTTTTATGAAACATGAATTTTTTAATTTAACAAGAAGCAGTTATCAACAACAACAATAGCCCAACATCGAGCAGCCAACAATAACATCAATAGCTCATCAACAAACAACCACTGGCCAACAACAAATTTCCAACTACTGACTAAACAAGGCTTTGTTTACAGGATGTTATGTGGTTGTTAGGTTCAGATGTCTGGCTGCTAATAGCACTCTACCTTGGTTTCTGATTTTGTGCAGCTTGAGGAAAATCTCCGGCCAATTGCCCTTTCTGGGGACTGGATCAAGCTAGTTGATAATTTAATGAATGAATCTTCAGTGTCTCAGATTACCTGTCCTGCTGTATCAACTCAAAAATGTGTTCCAAGTGTGAGGCGTGGCAGGAAACGTCTTAGCACTTACGAAGTCACTGCTGATTATGAGAAAACTGATTTTATCTGGTGGAGAGGGGGGAAGCTATCAAAACTTGTGTTCCAAAGAGGAACACTACCGCGTGCACTGTTACGAAAAGCTGCTCGTAAAGGTATTAACAGAGAACAGTTGATTGATTGAAAGATTTATTGGCTCTTACTTAAACAAAAACTTAATTAAAGATGGGAATAAGGTATTATTCAGAAAGGAAAATTATGAAATAGATGAAAAATATTCTAAGGTGTTTTGTCCTATGGTTTATCAGGTGGCTCAAGAAAGATTTATGGAATCTATTATGCTGAAGGTTCTGAAATTCCTAAGAGAAGCAGACAGTTAATTTGGAGAGCTGCTGTCGAGATGAGTAGTAATGCATCACAGCTTGCACTCCAGGTTTGCTCTAATTCCTTCATGTCTTTCTTTCTTCTTGTTTTTCCCCCCTCAGTTTCCATTGATCCTGTTAGAAATTTGATTGCCTTCTTTGCATGCTGAATACTGTGTCGTTCCAGTAGAGTGAGTCTTGACAGCCAAATTTGATTTTCCATCAGATCAGGTACCTGGATCACTATATAAGGTGGAGTGATCTAGTTCGTCCTGAACAACAGGATGGAAAAGGTCCAGAAACAGAAGCTTTTGCATTTAGAAATGCTTCAATTTGTGATAAGAAACTAACGGAAAATAAGATTCTGTACGGAGTTGCTTTCGGCCATCAAAGGCATCTTCCTTCCCGTGTTATGAAGAGCATCATCGAAATAGAAGAAAACCAAGCTGGAAAAAAGGACAAGTATTGGTTTTTGGAAACACGCGTTCCTTTGTATTTGATCAAAGAGCACGAAGAAAATGCAGAGAAGGCAGTTTTTCCAGCTGTTGAAAATCCTCCAACTTTGTCTAGACTACAAAGACAACAGTTGAAAGATTCTCGCAAGAATGTATTCTCATACCTTGCACTCAAGAGAGACCACAGGGCCATCTGCTCCTGTGCCTCCTGTCATCTGGATGTTTTACTTGGAAGTGCAGTTAAGTGCAGTGCATGCGAAGGTGCGTATATGGCTGAGCTCTTCAACATCGTTTCTTGTTATTTGTCGTGGAAGCTTAGTATGCTATCCTCTTGTTAGGGTCACTTTCATTTTTATCTTTTTTTGTACTCTCAGCGATGTGTACATATATATATATATTTTTTGGCAACCTGGATGGCTGAAATATAACATGTTAAATGTGTTGGACCCTTTCTATAATCATAGCTGTCCAAAATTGCTGGATGAAATCCTTGCCCTGGGAAGTATGAGATGACTCTGACAGCTTCTACACTCTCGTGGCTTAAAAAGATTGTATGGAAAGATTTATAGGAGAGAACTACAATCACATTGTGTTGATGATTAGGAAAAATAGCAAATTACCTCATCGCCGGATGAATTCTCAATTCCAACACTTTATGATACCAAAAATATGGAAATATTCTGCAAGGAGAAACTCTAGATAATCATTTTTTAATCACCTCAAAATAGGATGTGAGCTTTAGGAAGGATGGAAGTCCTTTCTCAATTCCCATTATGTAACTTCGCCACCAACAGTATTTTCTTGCCTCTTAAATACACAACCTCCATTAACGGTCATTGATTTTGATTCATGCTATTTTCGGTCAGGTTATTGTCACAAGGGATGTACGATGAGGTCAACCAGTCAAACCATTGAGGATGTTGATTTCATGATAACTTGTAAGCTTTGCTACCAGGGCAAAGCTCTTCCTCAAAATGATAGTGGCGTTGATGTTGAATCTCCAACTAGTCCCTTGGCTATGCAGGGCCAAGAATATCGTAATACTGCAACAGCCAGTAAAAATGCAAAGGAAAAAGGTAATCATCAAAAATCATCATCAGTTGGAACTTTAGAGAGTTCTTCTGAGAAGAAGCCGGCTGCACCTAATTCTAGTTTGACAACAAAAGGTAGGAAAAAATCAACAACGTGGGGTCTTATATGGAAGAAGAAGATTACTGAAGATATGGGAACTGAGTTCAGGCTTAAACACATTCTTCGGAGGGGCAATCCAGATAATATTGATGTAGAGAATGTTGTTTGCCACCTATGTCATAAGCCATACCATCCTCATTTCGTGTACATCCATTGCGAAACATGCAAAAGTAAGTCTGGTGTAAGAAATTTTCTTGTTTCTTTCTGGCCGACCTTTTTGTAATTTGCCACTATCTTACTTTTTCATGTGTGGGTTTCTTTTGGATGCTCAGATTGGTACCATGCCGATGCTGTTGAACTCGATGAGTCGAGAATTCCTGATTTGATGGGATTCAAGTGTTGCCGGTGCCGTAGAATAAAGTTGCCTGCATGCCCATATTCAGACCCGGATCAGAAAAAGGCACGTCCTAAGGTTTCAAAGCGAAGGGAAGGTGGCATAGATTCTGTTTCTGGGTCCATTTATGATCAAAATGAGTCGTCTATACCAACGTCTCCTATATCTCCTATGGAGGAAGATGTTCTCATACAAGTAGATGATGACCCCATTCTTTTCTCTATTTCAAAAGTTGAACTGATTCCCAAGCAGAGGGAAGAAGCTGATCTTGAGTGGGATGCCCCATCAGGGCTGGGCCCACAGAAGCTTCCTGTCCGAAGGCATCTGAAACATGGGAATGACGTTGATGGCTTTACAGAGATTAGCCCATTGCAGTTTGACTTACCATCTGGACCCCTCGAATCGAAGAGCCTTTTCCACACTGCAGAGAACTTGCCGTCTTCTAGTACAGAGTGGGATGCTTGTGCTAGTGGTGGCTGTGGAGAAGATGGATTGATATTCGACGATGAAAACTTTGACTACGCGGACACAGTCTATGAACCCCAAACCTACTTCTCTTTCACGGAGCTGCTGGCATCCGATGATGGAATTCAGCCAGGATCTGATCATGCGTCTGGAAATATGTCGGTTTCATGGGAAATTTTGACTTCTAAGAACTCTAATGATTATGTGGAACCTCAACGTTCTGTGGAAGCTGCTGTGGATATGCCTTGCCGGGTGTGTTCAAAAAGGGTGCCGGCTCCTGATCTTTCTTGCCGAGGTTGTGGGCTATGCATTCACAATCATTGTTCCCCATGGGAAGAGGACAACCTCTCACCGGAGGAAAGCTGGACGTGTGGAAATTGCCGGGCATGGCGGCAGTGAGCTTGTATTAGCCATTATGCAGGTTTAGGATTTGTGGGTGGTTTATGTTTGGGGTGGGAAATCTGTTGTGTCATTTAAGTCCAGAAAAATGAGCGACATCCTTCGCAATTGATTTTGATGACAAAGAAGGTGCCAGAATCAACTATGGTTTCCAAAAACTTATTCGTTGCGATGGACTGCAGTGGTTAACGGTGGTGGTGCAATTCACCACCATGCACCGGCTGCCTCATTGGTGGTGGTCTTCATGGAGCTGTTGGCTTAAGCAGTGAAGAGTAGTACAGAACTAATTCTTGCTCAAGATTTCTTAGCTCCTCTCCTATAAGGGAGTTAAGTAAACAATCCACACTGGAAGATAAGCCTTTTTTTTTTTTTTTAAATGTGTTGTTCGTCTGATTTAGATTTGCCTGTACAAAGATCAAATTATCACACCATTATTTTTAAAACGAAAGATTGGTAATCAGAATACGTGTGATGGTTGAGGCTCGGTTTGTTTGCCCAAAGTGTTCATTAAATGAGAAATATTTCACCATGATATAATATAGCTTTTTATATTTTTTTATGTAATTTGTTTTTAAAGGAAATTAACTTTTTATAATATTTTTTATTGGCGTGTATAAAAACTATAAATTATCATACAAATTGATAAATGACATTAGATATGTGTTTTTTTTATTAATTGAGAAAATATTTTTATAGATTTATATTTTTCCTGACTGTTAAATATTAAAATGCGGGAAATACTTTTTCATGTGTACCAAATATCAAAAAAATAAAAAAAATATTTTTATTAAATTATTTTTTTGAAAAAACAAACGGATTTAAACATGAGGATTATACCCTTATCTTCCATATAAAGGGCAAAGAAAACACGTATGAATGTGGTGATATTGATGAAAACGTAAAAGTAGCATATTTTAGAATACTCAAATCGTCTGCTTTTCCCGGTGATCGCAAATTGTGCGGCTTACAAATCCTGAACCACCACCTCCGATGGGCTAATCGCAAGAACGAGATGATGGAGCGAGTCTGACTCGCGAGACGATCAGCAAGTGAAGAAGGACCGACCTTTTTGCGCCGGCACTGTTGTTGCGAGACTGATACTTGGGTTACTGGCAAGATAAATAGACTGTGTTTGTCCGTCGCTCTTAGTCTATGGTTACTCCATAAGAAGACTAAGACCGCGTATGTTTCGAACTCTAGGCATTTTGGCGTTCATTTGATTTTACCGGGTGAAACGGGAACCGAATGGGAGGTTCAGATCTGGTTATAATCAGGTAGAGCAAAAGTCATGCCGCATAAATGGCTTGCAAACAAACAGTTGCGCGGCTGAGATAGCATCTCTCACCTATTTTCACGGACCCTCTGCATCTTCCCGAACAATTAATCATACAAAAATTCACGAGCTCCAAGGAACAGATCTAATTGAATCAGCTATTACTATGGCGTAAGAAAAGCAACTGTGGAAGAAGAAGAGTAGCCGCACATACGCACCTTTACAGGAAGTAACCTCATTTCGAGAGGTTTTAACCAATTTGGCGAGATCTGCAACAGAGGTGGGCTTAGGAGCTAGACAAACACTCAATAGTATTTGAATTGGTTATGGAGGACGTTAACGATGGAAACGGGAAGAGGGAACGGAGGAGGAGAGATTACGGCGAAAGTGCCATCGACCATTCTAATCAACTAAATCCATACGAGATTTGTTAGGCTGATACATGGAATTATTGCCGGCCTATTTTTTAATAAATAATTATAATTTATTAATTGATTTTTATTAATTTTTAAAAATAACAATTCTAAAATAAACAAGATCCTCCAAAATTGAGTCGTAAGGCATTAATATAAAATAACAAAAATAGGGTTTAAAAAAACATAAAAAAACGAGACTCTATTACCTGGGCATCCTGATTTCCACCAAATATATTTATTATACTTTGTATTCTTTCTTATCAGAAGGGGGAAGAGAGGAGCCACACAGAATTAAAACTAAATATTAAAAATATTATCAATTTGTTATTTTACGTAATTCTATTTTTTATTTTTATTTTTGTTTTTATTTAAGTATCAGTGCTAAAAAACAAAAAAAGTTACAGCTGCAATGCCAAAAACACAATAAAAGTGTTAAAATAACAAAAAAAAATGTCAATTTTGAAATTTTTTACATCAACATTTGGACAATTCTTTTAGATAGAATAGAATAAGTGAAATTTGAGAATAAACAAATAAATAAATAATTGAGAGAAAGGTGATAATTTCCCCATAAATCTAAATCAGAGGAGGTAGTTTCTTAGTAACTCCTGCAGCCACCATTTTCGCACAAACTTGCGTATTTTCTGATCATCTTCAACGTAGTAAACCAGCACATTTACAAACAACTATTCAAAATATTTGAATAAAGAATAAAAGCTGCCAGAAGCAGTCCAAAGAAATATTGTGCAAAGGTAACTTCCCACGAGGGATAACCAAGCAATATTAACAGAAAATAATAATAATAAGATTTCTATGGTATAACTCCGAAAGTTTGACGTAGCCAAATACACCACTGGCAGATTACACGTTCAAGACAGTTTTGTAACGGACCACCCGAAGACTACCAGCGAGGAAGATGGATACTAAGAATACAAACTTCAACGAGCAAACCGGACCACCAATATGGGAACAACCGAAGAAAAAGAAGAAAGAAAGATTTACCGTATAAGTCAATAAAGCATGCGTAAGTCTCTTGAAAGAACTGGAACAGCATTGCCAGCCGGATATCTCAATCGTACCTTCAGCTGGATGGAACTGCCCTCGACATTGCCTGCTTGATAGCCTGTGCGTATGTCCTATGTTGATAGGTAAGGGTTGATTCGAGCAAGTCCCAGAGTGACGTCTTAGGGGTCCAACCTGAGAATTTTAGTGCGATTCGGTTAAGGTAAGCCGGTTATCATAAGTTCAAATATGAATGATTTCAAATGCCGAGAATCAGAAAAAGCCCGGCATTTACCGAGCTGTCTGTTGATGATGGTCATGTCTGGAATTCTCTTGTCGCTGTCGTCGTATCCCTCTCCGTAGAACTCTTTAGAGCTCACATCAATGGTAGGTGTTTCCAAAGGTGGTTCTCCGCTCACCTTTGAGTAAACCTGCACAGAATGCAATGTTAATTAAATTAAAGTTAATCATGCATCAAGATTACGGAGTCTTGAAAATGACTTTTTGTATAACCCAAGGTAAAATTATGTACAATAAATCTAAAAGTATTCAACCATTCAACGGAACCCATGAATAGCGGGAGTTTTATACATCCGGCTGCCCGTTATACCAGACCCTACACAATGGGGGGCTTTATGTATTGTGTTGCTGTTCGATGCAGCATGAGTGACCATGTAAATTGAAGGCAGCTTTTAGCAGGGTCTTTCAGTTCACCTGAGTCATCATCTCTGCGAGCTGTCGAACGGTGACTTCATTATTAGGGTTGCCGACATTGAAGATCTGACCATTAGCTCGGGCTGGGTTTTCCTGGGGAAAGAATATAAGGCATTGGTCAGCTGCTTTCCTCAATGTATAATGGATTTTCTCGAGATCCATATACAGAGAAATATGGAGGGTGGCTAACATACAATCATCAACAGAACAGCCTCAATAGCATCCTTAATGTAGACAAAAGTTCGTTGGGATTGACCACCGTCTACAAGCTTGAGTTGCTCACTGCGCAGGAGATTCTGGTCAACAAAGGAAAGGGAAACAGCAGGAGAAAAAACACATTCAGAAAATGGAAAATTTGAGAAGCAATTCCAAGAAGAATGTCAACAAATTATGACTAATTTTGAACAAAACATTTACTGATCCGTTCTGTTCCTTCAAACTTTCCTTGGGGCAAATGAAAAGCAAAAAAAAAAAACAAACCATGAAAACGTAATCAGAACTCACATTGCTGAAGCAAGCCAAAACCCTCGGAACCCCCTCGGCAGGACCATCAATACCAGGAATGAAATCCATCCTAGGACCAATCCAGTTGAATGGCCTGACTATGGTGAAATCCAAACCATTTTCTGCCCCCTCAGCTGTTAAAAAAGAAGAAAAAGAATGGACTGATACGGTCATGAACTAAATACATGGGCCCTTCTGAACAAATGACAAGGGTTTAGGGATGTGGTCAACTCGCCATAAACAAGCCTCTCAATCAGCTGTTTTGCACATGCGTAGGACCACCTCTGCTTCTCGATGGGACCAAAGATGCAGGGGGATGCATCCTCTTTGAGCACATAGTATGCAGGATCCTATTACATCATAGCAATTTTACATCATAGCATTAGTTGGAGTAAGCACCCTGAAAAATAACGTGATCACACCCCAAAAAATAAGGCGCATCTATAAATTGTACTCTCAGCCTTCAAAGGAAAGTAGCAAGTACCATTAAAGGAATTCATAGATTGATCATAGCAATTTTTATAATAACTTCTTCGCGTCATCCAATCAAAATCATTCACAATATAGGTATGAGATATAATACTCAAAAATATAAAAGCTTCCACATATACATACTCTCAAATGTGTGATTGCTATCATGGGGATGGCAACAAATACAAAAAGAAAATATCAAAAATGTGATGGCCAGAACAATTATTGTGCAACAAATCTATGTCAAGTCCTAATTCACACTTCAAAGGTTACGGACAATTGTTTCCAGAGTCAGAATCTCCATATGTTTTTAGACGGAACATGGAGACCTCTGATTTTTTAAGATAAGCAATCTCTTATTTACTAGGCAGTTAGTAGTTGTACTTTACCTCCGTTAAAAATTAAATGGAAAATAATTGGGCTGATAAACATTTTTATTAATGGTTCCAGAGCTTGAATCAGGGCAGGGCTTAAAAATCTTCACACAACATCTCTCGTCAACCCAGCCTGACCCTGGGCAATCCCTACCACTCGATCAACTCTAGGTTGAATGGCAACAAGATTGAGCAGTTGCTTGCAACCCTTTATTGCTTGCGACCGAAATGGGCACTTTTGTCATATCCCTAGCACTTGCACAAAAAGGAAAATGGATGTTTTGCAAACATAGATAAAAATATTAACCAATATATATCAATATTATCCCCGAGATACAACAAAATTATCACGGTATATTACTATATTGACAATATATTACGATATATCGATTATATAATCAATATTTGGCTGATATATGTTGGGTCTGGTCACTCCCTTGTGGGTAACCCAACAAACTGTTCGTCATCGGAGGATTTTCGGAGAACAAATAATG
>JAOVVI020002634.1:0-20686 GCA_028571085.2 Nepenthes alata | reverse complement strand
GCCAAATCAACTAAGGTGTCATAAAATAATGTTGAAGTATCAACTCATAAAATTTACCTCGAATTGGCCACTAAATCGGGCCTTAAACTAGGAGTTGAACCAGCCCAACACATGTTGAAAATTTCAGGATATGAAAACTCATTGAACCTTTGAACCGGCTCATTAAATTGGCTTGCTGACGTTAAAATTTAGTGAAAAAAAATCAGCATGTACTAACCCTTGAACTGGCCATTAAATCAACATTAAACCGGTAGTCGAATCATCAACAAATTATACTGAAATCATACTTTAAAAATTAACCCAAGTTGACCCAAAACCAACTACCAAACTGGCGGCCGAAGCGGCCAAACGTAACATAAGTTAGTTCTTAATTTTTAATATATATAAAATTTTAAAGTTAAAGCCACTAAATCGGTCAACACATTTGATTTCTTTTAAGACTTACGGTTTATTTCTAATTATCGCATCTTGTGATTCGTATGTTTTGATATTATGAAAAGCTTAAATGAAAATTTTGTAAGTCTCAAGAAATATGATTATTTTCTTTTGGAGCGGAAAAGATTAAGAATAAGTATTAAGAATAAGTGTAACAGTTTTTATAAGTTTTGAAAAAGAAATTAAAAAATTGGACTAAGGAGTTATTTTAGAGGGTGATATTCCCTGATATATCTTAAGATATTACAATAAAAACTCAAGAATTATCCCTTGCCGTGAGAAAACGTTTGATGGCATAAGTTTTATGGCCTTATATACCGCATTATAAATATCCGCCCATCTCTGTGTGCTGAATAGGATAGTCTGGGCTTAAATTATGTGGAAGTATGTACAATCCTTTTCTCGTTTGTTTGCTCCATTAGTTGGTAAAACCTACTAGCTCTAATCTCTAAAGATAAATGATATATTATAAGATTCAATATATTGATTAAGAATAGGAAAAGTTAAAAAAGATAAAAATTCATGTATATTTTATATAATATCTGTTCCTCTAATTAATATATTTTTATTTTAAATATAAATATGTATATCTTTATTATATGTGCCTTACTGAGTATTTAGCGTACTCTCTTACTGTTTTCCTAACTCTTCAGATGCCAAACACGAGTTGAAACCTGATGAGTAGGATTAAAGTCAGGAATTGTTTAGGCTTGAGTGATGATGTACTTTAATGTAATGGATGTATGGTTAATTGAGATATCATGATATTATGCACTTATCTTATGATGAAATGAATATAATTTTAATATCGATTATTTAGTTATACTTCTGCAGATTTTTATGATCATTATTTATTCTTCTGCATATTTTTATGGTAATAATTTTGATTCATATTAAATATCTCTGAAATAAAATTCGATAGCATATTTTATTAGTACAGTGTTGGATGCCCCTTATGATATGACAATTATATAGATTATATGTATATACTTGTTATATATTATATGGACTTATATGTAATTATGGCTTATCATTATGTTAAATTATTCATGGATATTAAGTAAAAGCAAAGCGGTCCATGACACTTAAGTTCTTGCATATTTACGATTCTTAAACTATTGTTCCTCCATATACTTTATTTGAAACAAATTTGATAAAAATTCTATTTTGATTTTGATAAAAGTAATTAGTTTTTTCAATTTGAGAAAATATATTTATTTATATTTTATATAGAGATTTTAATTTTAACTAAATAAGAACCATTTTAAAAAATTGGCATAATATATTCTGACGTGTTTTAATATATTATTTATAAATTTGATGCGTCCCTAGATCCAAGTTTTGAACAGATTCGGATCGACTTGATCAACTGGATCTGACTCTGTTCACCGAGTCTGGACTCTGCACACCACAACAGCAAACAAGAAATCAGGTGTCGGTGAGAGGTTATCCTACTAAAAATATTCTGATACTTAAGTCAATAATCGGCCTTCAAACTATTAAGAATGGAAAAAGAAATGACAACAGTGAGAAGGTAAGGAATGTCTAGGGTGGAGGTTTGGTTCTTGATATGAGAGGCTTTTCTGTAAGCACGGTCTCTCAACATTGTATTTGTAGGGAACGTAGTGAGAGAGGAAGAGAGTCAGAGTTCTGTAAGCATGAAAACTTGAAGAACTATGAGAGCACTATGAGAGCTTCTAGAAGAGAGATGAGCCTCTGAAATCTGAGTAATGAGCGTGTGTGATCTCAACAGTGAGTATCTGTAGTCTTAAAAGTGAGCGTGCCCTAGAGTGAAGACTCCATGGACTTTTATAGATGAAATGCTGGATGACCTTCCTTAGGTAGGAAGGCTTGATTCTTGCAATTGATGGGATTACTTCATTTCTTGGCAAGGAGCTTTAATAGTGGTAACGGCTCCAAAGATTACTCGCCTTCCTTCTGCACCTTGTTACTGCTAGGGTTTGCTATGGATAGGAAGAGAGAATCTAGCGCTTTTCTCATGGACGCGCGCTGAATCTGCTGATATTCGTTACATTGAAGATTACCTTCTGGAAAGGTGCAAACTCAGGGAAGAGAGTCGTTGCTGGTCGTGTATGGAGTCGTGGGCCCAACTAGACCTGGCCCACGTGAGGCTTGCTCTCTTAGGCCAGCCTTCGGTTAACAAAAATGTTGATCGTCTCATTGGGAACATGTTGGCTGCCCAACTTGGCCTCTCATTCGGTCAATGCCTAATATTTACTGTCCAGGTGCGTATATGGGCTCTTGTGGATCTGGTCCGTCTCTGTTCTTGGGCCCGCCCACTATAGTCGTACCCATCACTAGCCCTCCATATTGGTGGATTAAATTCTAACCTCCAACATGTTCATGATGGAACGTGTTTGGTTATCGTCCGTTAAGATCTATAGGGCTGGCGGCGGACTTGTTGACCATCCAGGGTAAAGCCTGGAGTGCTTCTGAAGCGTTGCCCGGACTTGTTGACCATCTAGGCTGAAATTCGGAGAACTGTGGAAGGACACGTTGACCTAATTGGTTGACCGTCTAGGTAAAAATCTGAAGAACTAATGAAGAGAATGTTGACTGAAGTCATTGACCGTCTAGGCCAACATCTGGAGAACTAGTAGGAGTTGGATCGATGCGCCATACTCAGCCAGCCTATCAGTCAAAAAGGCAGCCAGGTGTCTATACGCAGTAAATTCAAGATCTCGATAATTAATGCGGCGGAGGATTTGATTCAGCGGTGCCCATTCAGGAAACGACACGTGACTGCAATGATGGCGCACGTTTACGAGATGATTAGTGTGCTCTGCGTTCACACTGTCCTTTGAGCTGCCCATCCGTTTTATTTTTGAATTTTTCATGCTTTCCTTCATCTTTTCTTGCCAAAAAAAAAAAAAACCCCTAAGTGTTATATTACCTTCTATGCTTCCACATCCATTGCCTCCTCTGTTATAGAAAGTGCTTTGATCATCCGAGAAGATGACATGAAGGAGTTATACGTGGAGTATAACATTCCTAAGGAGGTGGCCTTTCAAGTTCCTAGGAAGGAGGACAGGGCGTTCCTCCCGCCTGAGGGCTACATGACCATCTACGAGGCCCATTTGAGAAGTGGGCTGCGTGTTCAGGTCCTCAATGAACCGTTGGGAATTTTTTGGGCATTTTAAGTCCCAATTGCACAATTCCACACGAACGCGATGTGTATTTATACTCCTTCTGCATATTTCTTCTTCAGCATTTGAGGCAGTTGACCGTGGTGATGGTCAGAGGGCTGTTCAAGTTTAACCAGGGAGTAGAGTGGATATCCTTGGCCCCACGAGGTGGTCTCACGGTAAGCACTGCCATATATGACTCCTTGAAGAACTGAAAGAATCAGTTCTTCTTTATCTGTGTGGATGAGTCCTAGCCGTTGGCCAAGGAGTGGGGTAAGGTGCTCGATATCTATATTGAGACGCCCTCAGAGAAGGAGACGGCGTCCCTGGAGTGGTTGGTCAAATTGGTTGAGAGCCATATTGTGGAGTTTCAGAGAAACCACCTGGCCTCTTGCGCTAAGGCCAAGAAGGCCATGGGGGGCCTCCTTCTCCGAAGTAGAAAATGACGAAGTCACTGAGAAAGAGGAAAGTAGGAGCCTTTGTGATCAGAGAGGCACCTAGTGAGGGGTCTCCTGAGGGTCCAAGGGTAAAGAGAATGGTGATTCCCTCTTCATCCTCCTCCCCCGAGTCAGGGGATGTACTGGCTGGCCTGCTTTCGGGAGTTGGTGATAGCTCCGGTTTGGGAAGCATTGAGTCTGTTAATGAAGCCTATAGGGCTAGATTTTGTTCCTCCGCTAGCTGCGTCGTTTTGGCCTTATCGCAGTTGGAGCGCTTGGAGCCATTGGAGCTCCCTACGGAACCCACAGTGGAGCGGGCCATTGATCTGCCGGAGGAGACACCATCTGGGGAATCCAAGGAGGCGCCTGTGGTGCCCCCTGTTGCATTGATTGTTGCATTATCAGAGGAGCTTGTAGCTGAGGAGCTCTAGAAGGCTCAAGGTGCACCACCCGTAGATGAGCCTGTTCAGGCAGTTGGTGCAATTACAGAGAGTCAAGAGGAGCCCTCTGTCAGGGAGCCTGCAAGGATGGAAGATCTTTCAGAGGAGCTACTAGAGGAGCTTGCGGCGAAGGCCACTGTAAGGCCTGCCCAGGAGGGGTCTACTTCTAGTCCTCCGCCGCCGGAGCCAAGGCCGAACACTAGGCCAAAAAGGCCGGTGTGAACGATTTCACAAGTATACTATTGTAACTTTCCTTGCCTTTAATTTTGTCATCACTGACCTTTATTATTTTTGCAGACCAACAAAGTCGCAAGCGCAATTATTTAGGCGCTTGGTCAGAAAGATAAGGTGATCCTTGATAAGGATATGGAGATCGCCTGACTTGATGTGGAATTGGAGGCTCTGAAGGCAAAGTATCGGGAGGATGCGGCTGCCTTGGAGTCTATGCTGGAAGGCCTGCAGGCGGAGAATGCTAGGCTAAGGGAGGAGAATGCTCGTTTGAAGCAGGGGGTTGAACCGGCCATAAGGCATATTGACCAGCTCGCGGGGCAGATGACCACTTTGGAAAACGAGCTGAGCCTTTGCATTCAACCTCACGATATCTACGTCATGATGCTGGCATGGTTATGGGAGGGGGTCAACATCAGCCAACGCATTGCACAGCTGATTGACCCTGATTTTTCAGTGGAGTGTCTTGACCCAGCGAACTGCTCTGCCGAGTGTCGTGAGAGCGTCGTGGGGGAGGCACGGAGCGGCCCAGGGCCACCACCGCCTCCTTAGCTCTTTGTGATCTTAGCTTTTTTTGTTCGTTGATGTAAATGTATATTGTCATAAGTAATAAAATGAGTACTTTTATTGACACCGCGTGTCTTGGCTTTTATTACTGTCTTTAAATTGTCCCTTGTTGTACTGGCCGACCAACTTGGTGTACTGTTCGCAAGTTGGTCGTCCACCTTGTTCAAGGCACTACTGGCAGTTCCCAAAGGACTTGGGCCCTAGGGGAGACACCAAGGTTGACGTTGATGTCATGCCAAGCCTAGCTGACACTTGCATATGAGTAAGGCTTGGTGGCGCTGCCCAAGTGTAGATTTGGGCGGCTAGCTTTGGAAAAGTGCTTTGGTCCTATCGACCATCGTTGACTGATCATGCTATCTCCTTGTAAAGAAGGTTGTCGCGTATGCCGTGCAAGACCCCTAAGATTTTGACCCCGAATGGGCTACTTGGATGACTAATATTTATATACGACCGCTTATGAGCTACCTGGATGATCAGAGTTTAGATTCGACCACCTACGGGTCACACGAATGATCGGGGTTTAAATACGACCATTCATCAGCCACCTTGATAACCAAGGTTTAAATACGGCCACTCATGGGCCTCCTGGATGACTAGGGTTTAAATTCGACCGCTCATGGGCCACATGGATGACGAGGGTTTAGTAACGAGTGGGTGAAAACCTGCGCGATTGAGGGGCAATCTAGGTCGCTTAACCCTACAAAAAAAAGACATATAAACATGCAATATGTACAAAAAAAGAAGAAAACCAAACAAAGCATACAAAAGAGAATACTTATTTTACTAATTAAAAATTGAGTACACATACTTACATATAGACAAGCGAACTACCTATCTGGACCCTTACTGGAAGTAGCGCTTGAGGTGGATCGCGTTCCACGTCCGTGGTACCAACTTTCCATTCTACTTCTGGAGCTTGTATGTTCCATTTCGCAGGACAAAAATGATTAGGAAATACCCTTCCCAATTTGGAGAAAACTTATTCCGGTTAGCAATCTTGCCTGTAGCCTCGATACTTCGTAAGACTAAGTCTCCAATGTTAAACTATCGCGCTTTTATTCTTATTGTAATAGCGGGTGATTCGCTGTTGGTAGGCTGCAGTCCATATCTTGACAGCGTCGCGGGTTTCCTCGTAGGTGTTCCCAGATTTTCTGAGAGTTATCTTGTGAGTCGAAGGATTTGACCATAAGACTGGAAAGCCCAAACTCAACCGGGATTACCGCTTCAGTCCCATAGTAGAGGTTGAAGGGTGTCTCGCGAGTTTACCCCTTTAGAGTCGTCCCATAAGACCAGAGGACGGAAGGCAGCTCGTCCACCCAGGAACCCCCTACGTCCTCCAGCTTGGTCTTAAGATTGTGGAGTAGTGTGCGGTTCGTGACCTCCATCTATCCATTTGCTTGAGAGTAAGCCACCGAAATATGGACCAGCCTAATGCCTAGATGGGCGCAATACTTGGTGAAGTGTTTTTCAGAGAATTGGGTTCTGTTGTCAATCACTATGACCTCTGGAACGCCAAACCTCCAGATTATGTTCTGACGAATGAATTCAAGAGTGTTATGCTCCATGATCTTGGCTAGCGGGATGACCTCAACCCACTTGGTGAAGTAGTCGATACTTATAATAATAAATTTCTTTTCCCCATTGCAATAGGAAACGGACCGAGAATGTTGAGCCCCCACTGTGCAAAGGACCAAGGAACCTAGAGGGACTTCAGCTCAGTGGACGGCTGGTGGTGAAGGTTGCCGTGAAGTTGGCAGCTCTCATACTTCTTTACGAACTCAAGTGCATCCTTCTTCATTGACGGCCAGTAGTAGCCCTATCGTATGATCTTGAATGCCAAATTCTTACTGCCGACATGCAATCCGCAAATCCCAAGGTGGACTTTACCCAAGGTGTAGTCGGCCTCCTTAGGGGTGAGGCGCCGAATGTACAGGGTCGAGTAGCCATGACGATATAGCCTTCTATCAACTATAGTGTACTAGCTGGCCGTCTTCTTGATCCGCTTGACCTCATCCGTGTCTTCTGGTAGTGCTCCGTCCACCAGATACCTCTGGTATGGCGTCATCCAATTTTTCATCTGGGAGATCTGCACCGCTTCCTGTTCCTCTATGCTGGGAGTGCTCAGAACCTCCCACATGTCCCTCGAGTACTACTTTGAGTTTTCGGCCGTCGCCGTTCTAGCTAGTTGATCAGCCTTCCCATTTTCAATTCTGGGAAGATGGACCAGGTTTAGCCTGTCAAAACTCCGGGTGGCCTCCCTTACTTTGGCCAAGTGTGGGTTGCCCACCTTGAAACTCCCGTTAACTTGGTTGATGACTAGCTCAGAGTCGCTGCAAACAGTCAGTCACTTCGTTGAATACTATTTGGCTAGTCTTAACCCGGCTAATAGGGTTTTATATTCGATAATGTTGTTGGTGGCCAGGAAGTTGAGTCTAAGGGAGTACGTCACCTCAAACTCGCCAGGAGTCTTAAGGATCACCCCAACATCGCTGCCTGAGTCCGTAGACGACCCGTCTATATGGAGGACCCATTCCAGCACTCCCTCATACTGTTCTATATCCTCAGGGGGCTATTCCTCGAGAATTGGCGTCGTGGTCTCGACAATAAAATTGGCCAGAGCCTACCCTTTAATGGCCGGTCTAGGCCAGAATTCCAATCGTATTCTCCCAACTCGATAGCCCACATCATTAGCAACCCAGAAACATCGGGTTTCTGAAGAATACTCTTCAGAGGCTGGTCGGTGAGAATAATCACACGGTGTGCCTAGAAGTATGGCCTCAATTTTCAGGCGGAGAAAATAAGCGCTAAAGCTATCTTCTCTGCACGTGAGTAGCACGTCTTTGGGCCGATCAACGTCTTGCTTACGTAGTAGACCGGCCGCTAAGTATCAGAGTCCTGGCGTATGAGGACGAAGTTGAGGGTCGCCTCTGACACTGCCAGGTAAAGTTACAGCAATGGCGGGCTGGCTAGATACTGCTTCAACTTATTAAGGCTTCCTAGCACTCCGCCATCCATTGGAATTCGTTTGACTTCACCCCCTTAGAGCCATAAAGAACGACTGGTAATTGTCACCAGACTTTGCTAAGAAGTGGGACAAGACTACCAATCGTCCGGTCAGCTGTTGGACATCTTTGATGCTCCGTGGCAGAGCCATGTCCGCTAGGGCCTTGATCTTCTCTGAGTTTGCCTCGATCCCTCGTTGAGAGATGATGAAACCCAAGAACTTCCCTGAGGCTACTCCGAAGATGCACTTGGCCAGATTTAGCTTCATTTGGTGTAGGCGGAGCACTTCAAATGATTCTACCAGATTGTGAATATGGTCGCTGGTGGCCCTACTCTTGATAAGCATGTCGTCGACGTAGGCCTCCATATTGTGGCCGATTTGCTCCTCAAATATTTTATTCACGAGCTGCTGGTAAGTAACTCCCGCATTCTTTAGACCAATGGGCATACCTTGTAACATACGTGCCCTAGTCCATTATGAAGGAGGTGTGCTCCTCATCATCTGGGCTCATCCGGATCTGGTTGTAGCCCGAGTACGCGTCCAAAAAGCTCAACAGCTCATGTTCAAACGTAGAGTCTACCAGCGGGTCGATCCTAGGTAAAGGAAACTATCCTTCGGGTAGGCTTTGTTATCCTCGGTAAAGTCGACGCACATTCACGATTTTTTGTTACTTTTCTTTACCAAGGTGACGTTGGAGAGCCAGTCTGGGTATTGGACTTTCCTAATAAAGTTGGCATCCATCAACTTCCTCATTTCATCCCGGATGGCAACCAACTTTTTCACTGAGTGATTTCTCCGCTTCTGCCTGACAGGCTTGCGGTCAGGATCAAGGTCCCACTTATGCCGAAATCTCAGGCATGTCAGTGGGAGCCCATGTAAAGGTATCAACGTTCAAGCACAATAACGCAATCAGCTCGTCGCGCAGTGTGCTAGTGAGTGAGCTACCGATCTGCACGTATCTTTTCGGATCTCCGGGTTCAATGGGACTAGATCGGTTGCCTCACCAGACTGCGCTTACTGTAAGGATATTTTGTCCCGATGGTCGAGTTTTTCTGCCGACCTGGTGCTGCAACTAGGAGCAATTTAGGACATGTAATATGTCCACCCAGTGACTTGGTCACCCAACACTTCGCCCACACCGCATGACGTCAGAAATTTTATCTTAAGGTGTGGTATCGAAGTGACGACTCTGAATACTATTAGGCACGGGCGACCTAATAAAGCATTGTATATGGATGGCAGGTCGACTATCAAGAATGTGAGTATACGACTTACCATTTTTGGGTATATGCCAATGGTGACCTCTAATTTGAATCGTCCATTGGATAGGCACAGCTCATTGTCAAAGCCATATAGCGGGCCTTCGACAAGCTTTAATTGACTCTTTTTAAGCCAAGTTTAAAAAACGTATCAAGGTAAAGCACATCACGTGAGTTTTTATTATCAATGAATACTCGTTTCAGTTGGTAATCGACGCTACCGTCTGAAATGAGTGCGGATACAACAAGGGGATCTGTATGGGAGAAAATTACATGTGCTAAGTCATTGTCACTAAAACTAATGACATTATCCACGGTGAGCTACTTCTTCCACCCAGTCTGCTGCTCCTTGTTGTCCGTCAGATTATTGGCCGGCCGAGCAGTGATCATATTGACTACTATTGCCGCAACCCAATTCTGTGGTGGGGAAGGTTCTGGCTCTTCTTCGCCTATAGTGTCAGAGCTCTAGCTAGGGCTTGACTAACCAGATGAGATGGCCTCTTCTGATCAGCTCTTCTATCTCCCACTAGAGAGCCTTACAATCCTTTGTGGAGTGTCCGAAAGATCGATGAAAATCACAATACTTAGCTGAATTTTCTCCTCCGCCTTCTTAAACAGTTTTAGCCACTTAAGAAACTTCTCCCCACGGATCTGTATGAGAACATTCAAACATGTGTTAGTCAAGGGCATCAGGCTAATCGGCCCGTAGTCGTTGCACTCTGGTCATTCGGTCCTGTGGTGCTTCCTATGGGAGTGATCGCCTCCATTAAACTTTCTCTTTCCCTCTCCTGAGAATGAGCGATGTTGTTCGGTCTGCTTGGGACGTTTATCCTTGTTGGCCTTCTCTGCCGCCACGTAGGCCCGGGTGACGGACTCCGCCTCACGGAAAGTTTACAGATTCTTGTACACTAGGTGCCTGAAAAAGTCCCCGTATGTCAGCGTGGAGATAAAACTATCCAATTTCATCTCCTCCGTGAGCTTAGGGATCTGTTTGACCTCTGCTATGAAACGATCTAGAAACCTTTGCGTATTCTTTCCCTAGTTTTGCTTGATGTGGGAGAGGTACGAAGGCTGCTTCTCTTCCCGATGACTAGATGCGTATTACGTCAAGAAGAGGTCAGTCAGCTACCTGAAATTTCTGATTAAGTATGAGGGGAAGTGATGGAACCATATACAAGCATTCCCTTTCAAAGTAAGCGGGAAGTAGCGGCACATTACTGTATCCTCAAACCCTTACAAACTCAGATGAGTGCGAAAATGATCGAGGTGATCCACTGGATTAGCACTCCCATCGTATGAATTAAGGGGTGGCATCTTGAACTTCGCCGGCATCGGACAATTCAAGATATCGGCGGTGAAAGGAGATCTGTCCATATCAATAGCGTGCTCGTCATCTTTGAATACGCGGTTCTAAATCTTCTCTGATCTCGAATCAGCCTGAGCAGTGTTGGTTAATCTTTTAGAGTTGAGATAAATCCTCAACTCTATTTTTTCTCTGGTGTGGCCAATAATCGGCCAGCTACTACCACCAGTAGATCTGATGACCCGAGAGGCTCCCTCCTAAGCTTGGGTTCTGGTCTCCACTCGAGAGTATCGGGGGTTCTTTCATTCCGGACTTTCCACTGGAGTCATGCTACCCGATCACTCCTCGAGCCTTGGTCAGATTTGGGCGCATGAGGACCTCGGCGTCTGAATATTGGCTGGCCTCCTGAATTTCTTGACTGGATTCTTCTTCCTCTGGTCTTCTCCCTTGGAGGCCAGCGCAAGGACCGCGGCTGGCGAAACCCCCTGCTATGAGTACTCTTGGTGAGAGTAGAGTATCTGAAGTATCTTGTTCGTATTCTGCATGTACTCCACCAGATTTTGAAAGAAGGGTGTTGGCACTCCGTTGACCGTTTCGTTGACCATGGCACCAGTAGCGTGGTCCTGGTTGGGCAAGGTCACATCTCTAGCGGGCTTTCTAGCTTGTACTCTTGTATTCACCATTCTGGTTGGCTTAGAAGGTGAAACTGAGAAGGGTATCTGGGAAGAGTGGTTGGCTTCTAGTAAGCATTTTTCACAGACGGCGCCAATAATGCCTCACTAGATCCAAGTTTTGAATAGATTCGGGTTAACTTTATCGTCTAGATCCGGTTCCGTTCATCGAGTCTGGACCTTGCACAGCATAATAGTAAATAAGAGGTCAGGTGTCGGTGGGAGGTTATCCTACCAAAAATACTCCGACATTCAAATCAGTAATCAGTCTTCGAACTTTTAAGAATGTAGAGAGAAATGAGAACAGTGAGAAGGTAAGGGGTGTTTGGGGTGGAGGTTTGGTTCTCGATGTGAGAGGCTTTTCTATGGCTCGTGAGGAACACAGTCACTCAACACTATGTTCACAGGGAACGTAGTGAGGAAGGGAGAGAATCAGAGTTCTATAAGCATGAGAGCTTGAAAAACTATCAAAACACTATGTGAGCTTTTAGAAGAGAAGTGAGCCTTTGAAATCTGAGTAATGAGCGTGTGTGATCTCAACAGTGAGCGTCTGTACTCTTAGAAGTGAGCGTGCCCTAGAGTGAAGACTCCATGGGGTTTTATAAATGAAATATTGGATGACCTTTCTTGGGCAAGAAGGCTTGATTCCTGCAATCAATTGGGATTGCTTCCTTTCCTGACAATGAGCTTTAATGGTAGTAACGACTCCAAGGATTACTTGTCTTCCTTCTGCACCTTGTTACCGTTAGGGTTTGCTGTCAACAGGAAGAGAGAATCTGGTTCTTTCCTCATAGACGCTGGTTGAATCTGTTGAAATCCATTACAGTGAAGATTGTCTTATAAAAAGACGTAAAAAATAGGGAAGAGAGTCGTTACTGATAGTTTATAGAGTCGTGGGCCCAACTGGGCCTGGCCCACGTGAGGCTTACTCTCTTAGGCCGACCTATTGTAACACTTTCGGTCCATAAAAATGTTAACCGTCTCATAGGGAGCCCATTGGCCGCCCAACTTGGCCTCTCATCCAGTCAACGTTTGACGCTGACCGTCTAGGAGTGTATATGGGCCATTGTGGATCTAGGCCGTTTCTCTTCTTGGACCAGCCTACTATAGTTGTACCCATCAAAATTTAATATCAAATCTAATATCCACAAGTTTGAAAAGTAGTGTTGGATCCTAATTATAGGGGATTATATGTAGTCGACTTACACATGGATCGTGAATAGTGACATATGGTCTTTAACTATGTAAAAATAATCATAACCCGAATTTAATATTCGATCTCTGTTGGTAAGATTATCACTGATTATTGGTTCATATATGTTAGTATGATTTTTGTATACTTCATATTTTCACATATATTATCCAATTTTTTCATGTCACACGACTATAAGTACATATACAATTTTTACATGATTTCTACATTTGTATAATTTTTAGCATATTTTGATATTTGTATATAAATTGTGCATGCTTTATCAAAAATTTGAGATCATTGGCATTAAGGTATTTTGGTGACAATTATCAATTTTGTATTTTTTCTCATATAAAATTTGTATATGTTTTGTTAAGTATTAAACTTATTTTTACCTATATTTGCAACCCTTTTAGATTAACAGGCTCGAAGAAATTTGTAGAAAATTTTGGATCCTCAAAAGGTTTTCTTATAATAGTTTTTAGGATGTTTTAAACGTTATAATATATTTTGGCAATTCAAATCAGTCATTGATATTTCGATTTCGTTTATATATAGCCACTGGCCAAGAATAAATAATTAAATTCAGTACCAAGTTAAAGTTAATATTTGATTCTCTAATATTGGTAAAGATATTTTTCCTTACTTATGATTTAAAGTCAAGTAGTATATGAGTTTCATAACAACTTTTGGGTATGGCTTTAGATCTTATGTTTGGTTATTATATTACTATTCGGGCCATTTAATTATGTTTGTAGATTCACATCCCAACATTTATTTTGGGTTTGCATGGATTAAGTAGAAACAATTTATTTTGGGTAATAAATTAGACAATAATATTAAGCTAATTATAGGTAATGAAATAAAGTCAATTTGGGCTTTGTCATCGAGGACATTTAACCTTGACATTCCTTGTAATCGAATGATGGATGTTTCAAACGTTGCAGACTTACACTTTCAAGAGATAGTGAAATTTTATGAAATTTTGAAAACAATTACCTTAGATAGGAACTCAAAGTTTATCAAAGATTTTTGGCGCACATTAAGAAAGAAAATGGGCACTTAACTTAATTTCAGTACATCCTTCCACCTGGAAACAAATATGGACAAATGAATGTTGCCAATTGGAGTCTTACAAATTTAATAAGAAGCTTTGTTGCGAAGGATATACGACAATAGGACTTAGCACTTGCACAAGCCGAGTTTGCCTATAATAGGTCCTAAAGTAAATCCACAAGAAAAAAACTCTATTCAAGGTTATTTATGGCAACAACCCCATTAACCCGATTGATTTTATTTCAATCTTGCTTATGCCAATTTTCAGTAAAAATGCCGAAGTCGGAGCCCGGAAAATCTGGGAGATGCATTGTAATGTCCAACAGCATATGGTTTAGCAAACAACCAAGTATAAAAGGCAAATGGACAAGCACTGGGGGGCATAAAAATTCAAAGAAAGCGATCTAGCATGAGTTCACCGGTAGAAGGAATGGTTTCTATTCGAAAATTTTTCTGAGGTCCATCCTTGCATAGATGATATGGTCTATTCAAAAAATTCAAGGTTCTTAAGATGATCGGTGACAATGCATATAAAATAAAACTTCCCAAGAAATATGGCTTATCCCTAAATTTTAACGTCACCAACCTTCAATAATATTTTGAAAAATATAACTTGAGGGGGCAGTTTCTTTCAACTTGTGGAAGATGATATGGTCCTAATGAATCAATAAACCACTAACAATGACATGCCAATTGTTGATGACGTGACAAGTGGCATTCAAAGTTCCCCTCGCAGCCATCAAGTTTTGCAAAATAGAATTAGGAGTTGGGAGCTCAATTAAAGATAAAACGGCCTAGGATGCTTCCCATGCCTTGGGTAACCTACTTGCCTAGCTCTAAGAAGTTAATATTTAATTTTATACTTTAATTATTTTACTTGTTCTAAACTCTAAAAGATAGGCCTAAATTATGTGATTAATTATTACATATTATATTACCAATTTGTATTTTTCAATTTCTTTAAAACTCTAAATTTGATTCGGTAAATTCCAAGTTTTATTTCTCATTCTCAATTGTCAACTTACACTTCTATAAATTAACTTAAAATTTTTTCTTGTTCCTTTATTTCACAAAACTCTTTGGTCCAACCAAACGGTATCACATTAGCAAGTTGATAGCCATCTCCATGCTGCCTGAACTCTGGGTTTGGGGACTCATGAAATATTTGATGTTGGTAACTTAACTGTTATGGAATAGGAAAGACTTCTGTGGCTATGTAATTGGACTGGTACAGGATTGTTCAGCAACAGATTTGGTAAAAAACTTGGGTGAAATTGCCCGATCCAGAACGAAGGAATTCACGGAGGCACTACAGGCTGGTGCCCATGTTAGGGTGATTGGGCAAATTTGGTGTGGGTTTCTACTCCGCCTACCTGGTTGCTGAGAAGGTTATAGTAACCTCATAGCACAATGACGACGAGCAATACATTTTGGGATCACAGGCAGGTGGTTCATTCACTATCACAAGGGATGTTACCGGTGGCAAACAACTTGGGAGGAGATCCAAGATTGCCTTATTCCTCAAAGAAAACCGGGCGTCATTACGTGATAGACCACGGAGATTCAAATTGGCAAGCTATTACTGGACCAATGTTACATAACTTTTATGATATTTCAATAGATGAAAAGAAAAATAATTTTTACGAATGATATTTTTTGACTCGGGCTGATATTAAACCAGAGATTGTAAATATGAATCATAATGGTAGATAGAATAATGCATATTAGTCCAATACGAAGAGAACAGGTCATTGATGTAGTGATTGTTCGATGAGTGGAATAGGCTTCATATGCCCCGTAGAAAATGAAGCAGGCTTCATTTGAAGGAATACGTTTGAGTGGTGGGTATATATAATACGAAGGAGTACGTTGACAAAATTGTTTGTAGTGGAAATACTGCCGCCTCTGATTAAGAAGATGGAGCTGAACTCTTCAGTTCAGGTTATAATGGCCGACACTAGAAAAAAATTACTTCATTTTGCTGGTCTGCAGCACAGAATTACGTTTGATTTCGAAGTGCAAAGCCTCATATCAAACTGCACGATCTTCTTTCTGTCTTCTGCTTTCTGACTTGAATCATAGCCTCATAAGTAGTTTCAACGTTTTATTTCTTATCATCTGCATTTCCTTGTTATTATCAGCCTGGTTTAAAGCTTGAGTTTGACGTCGATGATGAATATGTTTATGCTTTTTTTCAATAGATTGGGTTGACAATTGTTAAATAAATGCTTGATTTGATTTTTTTTTTTTTTGGGGGGGGGGGGGGAGTATATGTCATCCTTGCCATCAGGTAAACCTAATCAAAAGTCATCTATTTATTACGTAAACTTTTTTGAGTCATGTAATAGGACTTACGTTGATATATTGCCCGATAAATTTAATAGTGATTAAAAGAAAAAAATAAGTCAAATTATCTCAATATTATTAACTTTAAATTTAAATATATTTTATTAAATAATAATAGGCTACAAAATAGTATTAATTTTTTTTTAAGGTTACTGAAATAAATAAAGCCATATAAGATTGAACGTAATTAAGAAAAGGGGATGAAGCTTGGTACATTTATAAGACATTATAGACAATAATATTGCATAAATTTATCATAAAGTAGTTGGGAAGTGTTAGAGAACATTGCTTGAATTGTTGTATGATAATTTTATTTTATTATATAAATATCATTTTGTGGTTTTACATTTGTGTCAATTATTCTATTGTTTAGCATATGATTTTGTTTAATATCAATTTGGTATCTGTGAAGAGAATTTTTCCACTGAAATGTATGATTTGCCACTAAATCATAATTTTTAGTGAGGAAATTATTTGTCATTAAATATATATTTTAGTAACTTATTTAAATAATATTAGTTGTTAAATTTTGCAACCATTAAAATATATATTTTAGTGATGAAATTATTTTTTATTATTTTCCACTATCATTTAGTAACAAAATCACTTTGTTACTAAAAAATTCTTTTAGTAGCAAAACAATAAATTTGACACTAAAGTAATTGGTGATAAATTTTTAGTAACGATTTAATGACAAATTTATATTTTCTCACCATATCTTTTAATGATAGTTTAATAATTAATAGTGACAAAATATTTTATCACAAAATAAAATTTAAATTATTATAGTGTTTGTCTACTCTCCTTATAAGTAATATTGATGTGCTATTGGATTCGGACTACCAAGTGGATTAGGGAGCCAAGAATAAGTTCACGTGGTCTAGTTGATTTGAAATAGATCCGATCTCCGTATTCCTTAAATCTGAATCCAGTATAATACAATAGATAAGCAAAAGGTCAAAAGATTGACGAGACTTACTTCCAAATTTATCTTCCGACGCTCACATCAGTCATTTTTCTATGTTGAAAGAGAAAATGATGATGCAAAATGAGAATGCCAATGTTCATAAAGAGAGTCCAAGTGAGACGCGCTTAATAAAAAGCGTCTTTAGGAGAGAAAAAATGCACTCAAAGTGAAGCATTTTGGGACTGTAGTCGGAATCCTTCCAATGGGAGATTTGTGATAATAATATAATCCTCTTTGGCTATCATTTTTCTTTCTTCGTCCTTTTTTGCCCTTTTTATTGGGAATGTGGGGTATATATAAAGTTAAAGTGTAGTTAATCTCTCCTGTTAACCGCCCATGGAACCGCCTAGATAGATAAAAGGATGTCGTTCGGTCGGCGGTTCCTAACCAGTTATTGTGTCCATTGAGCCATCTGGATAAGAAAAGGAGATTATTCATTTTTTGGTCAGTTAAGTAGGTTTCTTAAACGTATAGAAAATGAGCTATTCTGACAGGGTTAATGGGCTCATTAATCTAATTTGGGCCATATGGGTTGATTTGGACATTATTGAATTCTGAGCCAATTCCTCTTACTGATAAGCCTTCTTCTTGGGCCGGGGATGACTATACTCATTATTAGCCTCCCATGTCGGGAAGCTTAAAGTTTAGCATTCCGGTATGATAACCGTGGGATTAACAGTTGTCTGAACTTGTCCTTCTAGTCTGAAGGGCTTCATTGGCTGGCTGTACGAAGGGTCTCAATCGGATGGCCTCTATCAGTTGACCAGATGAGGGCACCCAATCCGACGAGTTTCTTTTGAGTCGTTAGTAGTAGCATTAAATGCGAGCAATTTCGAATCCTATGTCGTCTCGGAATCGTATCAGGAATTATTACGGGCTTCAAACATTGACGTGCTGCATAGCCTACAAGATGCAAACACGTATCATAGCCATGATGGGGTGTATCCTTTGAATTTCCTTATATGGCGTCATTTCAATTCAGGATCCATCGTTTGAATTGTTCGAATTTGGCATTCTTGTACTTCTTCTGAAAGTTTTTCGCTCTTCATTCATTTCAAATTTTCTTCGCATCCTTCTTGCCTTAAAGCTCCTTAATCTTTTTCCATGGTGCCCGGTGTTAAAAACATCCAATTAGTCCTTATTTTGGCTAATGTCGAGTTCCTCCATGCACGGTATAGGATTCCAAGCTTTATGGTATATCTTTTTCCAAGCATGAGTGGTAGAGCTTATTTCCCACTGGAAGGATACATTGCCATCTATGAGATCAATCTAAAAGGGGGACTCTATTTTCCAATGGTGTCGGAGTTGCATATGATCATGGGGGCTTTGAATATTCTGGTTACAAGGCTGAAACCCAACGCCGTTCTTTACCTGATCTCCATGTGCGTCTTTGCATGCCACCATAGCTTTGAACTAGACGCCAAGGCCATAAAGGTAATCTTTTGATTCATCATGGAGTAGATTGGATTTCAATATCTCCTCGTCTAGATTTTGAGTTAAGTGGAGGAAACCCTAACTCAACTACAAGGTGGAAAGATCGATTCTTTTTCTTAGCAACTCCTTTTGAATGGGAGCTCCCCAACCAATCGAGTCAAGTAGGAGCATATTTTTGTACTAAGGTGCTCAAGCACGAGAAGGAGTTGGTGAAGGTGCTGACGAATCTCATTTAAGAAAAAGTCAGCTCCTTCAATGAAAATAAGAAAAATCGACGGTTCATGACCAAGGCCCTGGCACAAGTTAAATGGGAACCCCACTTAGAGTGGTTTGATGTGCCTCCTGTGTCGTTGGCCTCAATGAGAAAATCAAAAAGAAAGCAAAGGCCACCGCATATAAGTGAGCCCATGGATCGGGCACCCAATAGTCGGGAGGCCTCGGTCGGGTCGCATTTTTTGACGACGACCAGGCTACCATCGGCCAATTAGTAAGGACAAAGAAGTCGTTGAAGAGGGTGGACCCAGTTCCTTCATCTTCATCTGTCCAAGCATCTGGGGCCGTCGGATCTAATAAGGGTTGTGAGCCCTCGAAGCCTATTGCTTTAGCTATGGGTGACCCTGAGGTTGGTTCAGGAGATGAGACTATCCCGGTGCCGACCCTCGCTTCGTACAGTGAGCAGCAGTCCACCATTTCTGCCTAAGGAGCCCCTGCCTAATCTTCCTATTGATTTTGCTGAGGGGGCCTCCTAGATAGCAGAGACTTAATCTAGGGAGGTTGATGACATACCCTAGGTCGAGGTTTTGGAGGCCAACGTCAAGAAGGTGGCAATCCTAGGACCTACTATTGAGGTTGGGGAGGAAAATTCTTCCGAGCCCCAAGAGCCCGAGGCAAGAGTAGAAGACGCCTTAGGAAAGAGTTGAGTTGGCTAATGTGCCATGCTTAGAGGCCCGTGCATCCAAGGTTAAGGAGGAAGCTAGGACTGAGGCAGTAGCCAAAGTGCCTTGCTCCAAGCTCCCTACATCAGAGGTCAGGGAGGAGGTTTTAGCCAAAGGAACTATTGAGAGAGCTGAGGTGGTTGGCATAGAGCCCCAAAAATTAGGGGTTCAAAAGATTTTGAAGGTTCCCACCGGTGATCATCCCACAGAGAGCTCATCCCTTCTTGAGGTACCGGTCAAGCATCTCAAAAGTGCCTTTCTTTTTTTGTTGTTTCTAATTGTTCTCCTTTTGCAACTGTAAGAATTGGCTCACCGACTTGTCTCCACCGCCGACCGCCTATTTCAAAATTATATTGAGATGGAGAAGTTTAGGGTCATAGAGGAACGTGTCTATCATCTCAAACACAAGTTGTCCAGACGAAGAAGAAATATGCTCTTCTCTGTGACCAAAACTTCAGACTTGAGAGCAAGCTTAGGTCGTTCATCAGTCCGAACAATATCAGGCAGATGATAGACCACAAGTATTAGGATGGCATCGGTCTTTACGGACATAAAATAAAGATGGTGGCTCCAAGCATTTCCATTTCTCTCTTTCATCCAAGGAACACCAGTGCTCGACATCGGCCTGATGTGTTGTATCATCCCAGAGATGATGTGGAGTCCTCTGAGCCTCTACTAGAAACCTCGTAGCCTCATCCTCCTCATAAATAAATTTTTATATCATGTAACTTAATATTTTTTGTAAAGGAATAAATTCATGTTGTGAAAACCATTCGAGCTTCTTCTCTGTCTCTTTATTTTATATATATATTAGTTTACATGCTGGCTGGGCATTATTGCCTTCAATGCCAGTCTCTTGAGGTAACTTTAGTCATTGTCCACGCGTTACTACTAGTGTTCGTGCCTGTCGGAGGGTATTGTAATTTAGACGTTTCTGACTTAAGTTTCTGGGCTATATTCGGCTGGAAATACTATTTTCTTTGACTGGAGGTCTTTGCATTCGTGTTTAAGGAAGCCTCCTAAGTTTTTAGCCTTCAACCTAATGAGGGCCAATTGGTATTGTAACCAAGTTTTATAATCCGACCCCATTAGGGCCGCTCGGTAATATGATCGAGTTTTGTATTCCTATCTCATAAGGGTCACTCAACAACATGATCGAGTTTTCTTGACCACCAAATGATGGTTCAAGGAGCAGGCAAATAAACCTTACCTGACTTAAGGGCAGCCTAAGTCGTATAAATTTTTGAGATGACAAACAAGCATTCA